>JAVQJF010029682.1:0-50671 GCA_036023855.1 Gadopsis marmoratus | reverse complement strand
TAGTTTGCTAACCACTAATCCTGCCTCGCCCTGCGATTGGCTGGCGACCAGTCCAGGGTGTTTCCTGCCTCTCGCCCAATGTTAGCTGGGATTGGCTCCAGCCCCCCCCTGCGACCCTTCGGGATAAGCAGTATGGATAATGAATGAAATGAATGAATTACAGGGGTTCTTTGGGGAACTTTTGCACCTTTTTTAATTGACACTTAATTGCACTGCGTTGAGCTTTTGAGATGATGTTGAATTTTATAACAAATTTTCTGCTGGAGTGAACAGAGCTGAGTGTTACGATGTGGCTTCTGTTGGCCATGTTTTTAAGTTGGGGAAAATAATTTACCCAGAATTCATTTCAACATAGTCCTAGCCTTAACATACTTTTCATATTCTACATCTTCACAGTATGGTTTGGGTCCTTTTTGGCCCAGCCAAGAATCCCCTTGTAACAAATGTCTACCAGATGTTTAGCCACAGATCTATTTAGAATGTATAAGTAGCCTATCTGACATTTAATAAATGGGGGATTAATACTTAATTCATATTTCAGAAAGCAGGGAGATTATTGTTTTAGGTTTTACACCACTCATTTATTGAGAAAAAACATCTATCACACTTTCATGTTCTATTTTTCCTAACACAGAAAAATCTAACAGCCGTAATGAATAAAATATTTTACTGAAATGGAAAATTGCAAGAACACTCTGGAACTGTGGGGTTTATTATATAACCATTATAACACTGTCCTCACTGCTATATAATAAAAAAAAACTCCTACATACTATCTAATTATACCTATTAACTATTAATTCAACAGCATTAACTAGCATTTAACCAACAAACAAAACTAAATAATTGCTTATTGCAAACTAGTCTCATTTTGGAAGACCAGATCATTGACCCCTTGGACAGCAGTTCTTTCTGCCATAACTTCAGTCACTGAAATGGCAGCCTATATAGTCTTATGACCCCCCCACCCCTCTTTATGTTTGTTTGCTGAGAATTTATGGGTTTTAATTGGTTTATTTTGTAACATTGTAGATTCTTGGACTTGCAGGTCTTTGTACCATGTATGATCATCCTATGCTGTTTTACTCTTTCACTGTTTTTGAGATTCATGAACTCGACAGCTTTGTGCAACGGCTGAATTTAGACATCTATCTGAAGCCTGACAAGATAGATTAGTGAAACTAAAATGTTTGCTAGACTATCCATAATTACTTTCAGTGTATCTACAAAGACCTCTGTGACTTGTTATAATTGCAATGTGACCAGAAGGTCATCATGTAATGCATACGGACGTGTGCATTTAGCCAGACACACATTCACAGTGGCTGCGTTCTCACCCTGCCCCACTCGAGGAAAGCCTCGGGTGTAATAAAAAGCCGAAGCTGCCTGTGCCCTTGAGCCGAGATGGAAGATTACTCAAGTCCTCCCTGTCAGATTTACGGGGTGTGTGAGCACCGTGTAGATTGAATCTGCGACACATTTGCGCATTTGTATTCAAACAGCGCCTGGGTGCCTTAATCAAATACTGCTCACCTGCTCTCAGGATGCGTGTTACAGAAGAGATGGAGTTTGTTCTGTGCCAAGAGTGATCCTTTGCCTGCCAAATATATATTTAGGCATCAGTTCAGGGAGGAAATATACTCATTTCTTTTCCCAGGCTATATTATCACATTGCTTACCTCTTCTGATTGTAATTGGACAGAGCGCCAGTTTAACATGAACTTACAGCTATTCCAGTTACACATTTCTGAAGATCCATAAATCAAGAGAGTTCAAATAACTACAATAGACACACACATGCAGCAACGCACTCGCAGGTAATTTAGCGTCATTAATATGAATGAACCCAAACGGTGTCGGAGGGGCCTGAGGTGGTGATGATTGTGTTCTTGAAGGATCCCGTGTGGATGGGAAAAGGCTGTTGCTGAGCTCGGCTACATCCTGCCATAGGAGACGTTCAGTTAAAATGAGGTCTAGTAAAGCCCGAGATTGATGCTTTCATCTTGTACACAGATGATGGGAGACGGTGTGAAAACACCCCTTTGACCTCAGAGCGTGCGACTTACAAACTAGACAGAATAAAACACTGCCTCTTAATGTAGTTACAGACGGTTTCATAGTGTGTGTGTGTGTATAAGTCCGGCTTATTGCTGTGATGAGGCTGAAATGAATACCTTTCCACTGATGTTCATATTTGATCTTTACCTACCTAAGATACGTGTCTTACTGACGGCCACCTTTTACAAGGGGAAGAAGAATAGCATCTCTCGAGTCAAGAGGACGGCCAGTGGTTTTACAGTCTGTGTCTGACTTTGTTTGTGGTCTGTGAATTTGCCTCTGCTATGGCCAACTTGCTCTTAATGGCTTCAGCATAAAGTAACTTTTTATATTCCCCTTCAATGTGATGCTTGTTTACAGTATTAATAAAATCCTAGCTGGCTATTGCTTAGCAACACAGTCTCTCGCTCGGCTATCTCCAGCCTCAAGTTTTCTATAGACGCGCACATTCATTTAATTTTTTTTTGTTTATGATTAGTATAATGACTGTAATTAATCAGAGGCTCGGCGTGAGTCTATCGGCGGGGGGTGGGGTGGCGGTGGCGGTGTTTGTTTCAGAGTGCTTTTTAGTGCTTCGCTCTCTCTTTAATGACCCTAGCAGGGGACCAGAGGAGAGCACACTTTACAATGTGAACCATTCTTCACGTCTTCCTGGGGCCTAATGATAATGATACAGCGGTCTCTGAGCTACCAATACATCCCAAATCCATTAGTCCATTAGGGAGGGAATGAAGAGAAAAGAGAGGAAGGGGAAAGTCCAAACATAGCCCTTTAGACTGGTTGGAAGGTCCAGACGTGTATGTATGTGTGTGTGTGACAGAGGAACGCAGATACAAATGAAAACTGCAATATCTTGCTTTAATTCACAAGCTCGGTGCATCAACATTGCAGCTCAGGATTTCATTGTCTCTACCAGTGGCGAGGGGAAATTTGAAAGGTTTTTGGTTAAGTGACTTCAGCTCCTGTCATGACATTTGCTGCTGCATGATCCACAAGGCACCGACGTTTCATGTGTGCAACCTATTGAAGCTGTCGAGGGTGACCCATCCATCAGATGTTGATCTCTCCTGCTTTGTGTGCGTGCGTGGGGGGGTGGGGTGTTTGATATTTGTTGGTGTTTTTGTGTATGAATTGAGCAGCACTCAAGGCTGATTGAGCTGAGTTAGAGCAGAGGCAGCGACGACGAGCCGACAGACTAAATGCAGTGACGCTAGCCTGGTTTAGTGCAGCAGGGCTCTCGGCAGGTAGGAGTGGCTGTCAATCATGACGACGGCTATGTGGTGTGTACCGATGAGTCGCAGTAGTCAACTAATGCGTTTGAAGGGGATTTCATTTTTTTTTCTCTTCTTTACGAAGTGAACAAAATGTTAAGCACACTGCCCTAAATATTGTTTCTTTTCAATGTCTCGGTGGTCTCGTGGTTCTTTAAAACCGATAATTGTCAGCCTCTCTGCTCATCTTTATCTACATCTCTTTGAAGGCTTCAGTGGATTGAAGTGAAATCACTAAATTAATCGATGCTTTCTACCTTAGTCACACCCTCTCAACCCTGTAGCTACAGCACACAGCTCTGCCAGAACAAATACTATACAGTAGTATTCAAGATGGATCACATCAATGTACAGTGTCTCATAATTTCACATAGGTACATTTCCCATCAAACGTTTTTGCGTAATGTATCGCATACGTTTGATCCCAGAAACTATCTTCTTGTCCAGCAGATCCTGGTTGCAGTGTACTAAAGGATGCACAGATAGTTGTCACTGAATTACTTTGATACTGTACAAAACTTAAAACATGATGATACTCAAGCAAGTTTTGCAGTTATGAGTCTTTTAAAAAAAAAACAAAAAACGTTTTTTCATTTCTGTCTGGTTTTGTGGATTTTTATTCAAAATGGATGGTGTATGTTTGTGCTCAGAACAGTTTACCTCGCGCAGTATCTTTTGACTCCCTCCGTGCCTCCCCTTCAACTTACACAGTTTGATAGCTTCTACTTAAAAATTAAATGCATAATGGTTTTTCTGTCTTGCATAAAAACACGGGCCCGGTGTTAAGGTCACAGACTCTACAGTCCAATCATTGAATAACTTTACTTCTACAAAGTTTTTGTCTTTCATAAAGTTGCTTTGTTTTTTGGTGCATCATGGTGAAGGCCAGTGGCTTCATGTCTTTTTAACAGCAGTATAAAGGGATATCGCAGTGAATGGCTGCCGTACATAATTTCTAAAACATCATGAAGCTGAAGGCTGAAACATTTTGCGCCGCTGTTTAGATACCTGAATTCACCACTGCCAACCGTGTTTTCATGAGAATTATTTGGTACCGTGATTTGATAGACCATGTTGTGGTGTTAAGGTTTTTATTTTTTTAGGTTTTGTACTGTATTTTTTTTTCAACATTAAGGGTGTTGATACAGTTAGACTGTTTGAGTACAACAAATGTGACGCTTTTTGTGTGATATGTTACTGCAGTTGCCGTGAAAATGCTATAGCAAGGTAACATAAGTTAAATATAATGTTATGCCTTTTCTTGCATTGTTTATAAGGCACCTTCATAAAACATTGAATCTGAGTCTGCAGGGTTTCACTGCCAATGTTCAGCCTTGTGTAAAGGAATGTTGTTAAGGTTTCTCACATGAAACCCATTTTTCTATGATAGAAAAAACAAATCTGCGGGCAGAATGAAGTCTGACGTGTCCAAGGGGTGATTTTAGGGGAATCGGCCCTCGAGCGTTTGTCGGCGACGCTCTTCCTCTAATCTCACCTTGCACTCTTCCTCCTCAAAAGAAAATACTGTAATTAGTGCTGTGTCACTCCTCTCCCAAAGTTGGGATACTGAAAGTTTCCTCTTTTTTTTTTTTTTTTTTTTTTTGTCACACATTTTTAATAAAAAATGTAACTCCAGTGATGGTGAGGAAGGTATATCCTTTTTTGTGTGGGGGGAAGGGCTGCAACTAACTTTTTCCTTATCAATTTAATCTTAAATTTTTTGAAATTTGCCTGTAACCTGTGAAAAATGCCCACGGTTTTGTCTTCACATGACTTGACCAATAGTCGAAAACTAAAAGAAATTTCAAATCATAAGGCAGAGAAAAGCAATAAATCTGACCATTTGAGAAGCTTGAACCAAAGAACATTTGGAAGTTTTGCTTGATAAACAACTTTATGGACTATTTGACTAATCATTGCACCTCTACAATACGGATACTGTATGCAATCCAATTTTTTTAACTCAAAACTTGTGAACATGTGTGTATGTTTGCATATGTGCGTAGAGTAGGAAAGATTTACCCTGCAAGTATTTCATATACAGCGACATGTGGGACACTGTATCATGGCAAAATGTTAAATATAGTTCCAATTAAACAACTTGGAAGCTCTTAAAGCTTCATTAAAGAATGATAATCAGTAATAGGTTTTGTCTTTAAAAACATTAATTTTCCACATTTTATTTGTAGCTGCTAGTGTCGGATCATGACATCGATTTTATTTTATTTTATTTTTTTGCCCCCCAGACATCAACATGGCAGGAGAGCCAAAACCATACAGGCCTAAGATGGTCTCCAAGAGGCCCCTCTCGTCCCTCTACAGGTCTGTTTGAAACTCATGTGTCTTATTTTACAGCGTCGGTCAGATATTGTTTTGCTGACCTACTTTTCCTGCTGCACTTACGTTCTGCTGCCTGTAAAATATGTGCTCACGATCCTCACTGGCAGGCCGGGAACTTCTGGAGGAACAGCCACTTCCCCACCTGTGCCCCTCTCTTGTCTGAGCGAATGTGTAATAGCGACATTTGAGAAACTTTAGAGTCTCTCTCTTTTGGAAAGCAAAGAGAGCCAGTGCACAACAAGTGGTATGGCGGACATCTTAACAGACTTTAAAAAAAATAAATGAATAAAATTTTAAAAAATGGCTGTTTATAAGGGTTTTTAAAAAGAAGTGTTTGAAATTTTGGCTAATGAGTAAGATGAGATGATGTCTGTATACTAAATATGAAGCTGGAGATGGTTAGCTTAGCATAAAGACTGGAAACGGTAGGAAACTGCTAGCTTTCCAGCACCCCTAAAGATCCCTAATTAACACATCGCAGTATATCATGTGTGTACATTCTGTGTGATGGTGTTTTGCTGGAGAAATGACTTCCTTAAGTCCCCCCCCCCCCCCAATTAACTAAGCTAAGCTAACCAGCTGGTGGCTGTAACCCTACATTCAAAGTAATACTTTGACATTTTGAGAGAGACATTTATTTGCTTTCTGGCAGCGAGTTGGATGAGAAGATTGACACCAGTCACACACCGTGTCTGCTCTCAGGCAAGAAATACTCCCGCACATAAAGCCACCATCCATAAAACGGCAAATTGATTCTACACTTTTTAAACAAATGGCATATAACATGTTAATTAGCGAGCTTTAGAGGTGCTGGCGGGCACATTTTGTTATCGTTTGGCCAGAGCCGGGCTAACTGTTTCCAGGTGACCTTTTTAACTATTAATAGTACAGACAGAGTGGTTTCGATCCTGTCCTCTATCAAATAAACTGAATTATGTCTGTAAGAAGGCACAGAACAGTGTGTGTATCTGTCATGTTTGATTTCCTCTAAATCTTGCCTGTTAGTGCTTTCTGTCCTGCATCAGGATTCTGTTTCTCCCCTGGTAACACGCACCACAGGAACATTTATGAAGTATTTTTTTTCATCTTCACAGTGGCTACGACTTTGACTACGACTACTACAGAGACGATTTCTACAGCAGGTATGTGAAAAGGATTATCGGGTGGTATCTGGCTGTACTTTATCCTTTTTTTAATTTGTTTTTGTGTGTGTGAGAAATTTCTTTTTTCCCCCAAGGCCCTTGTCTCCTGATATTTTGCCCTTCAGTGTACACCTTCCTTTCTGCCCAATTCCGAGTCGGCTATTTGGATAAAAATGAGTTTTGAGCAGAACAGCCCTATTTCCATTTGAGGCAAAGTAACTACATTATCATAGGCATAATGAATGTCATATTGGGGAGGTTTTTATTCCT
The DNA here is from genome assembly GCA_036023855.1 of Gadopsis marmoratus. NCBI lineage: Eukaryota > Metazoa > Chordata > Actinopteri > Centrarchiformes > Percichthyidae > Gadopsis > Gadopsis marmoratus. The sequence continues at coordinate 43,590 of JAVQJF010029682.1, read as the reverse complement.
CTCCGTTGGGCGTACTAATGATGCTTTTATCCGCATAGGCGAGTACTGAATGTCAGATAGTCCCCCGGTTGGTCATTTGCGCTGGAAAGGCAGAGAATGTATCTTCCTTCTGACATTTTCATTGGTTTGTTTACTTCATCTACTTTGCAATATCCCTGAAAGTTGGAATTGTTCAGCTTTGAGTCATTATTGCTATTTGGGAAATTTGAAGTGTCGTAGGCTTTGGGGAACAGGATTTGACTGAATGGCCATGGCGTTGCTCAATATGTTCCACTATCTTTCAAACATCTTTTGCAGCATGTCTATTGGGGGCTTTGCAAGTGCTTCTCGTTGCTCGAATAACATCTAGGGACTGCATGAGTGACTCCTGGGGGGGATGCACCAACTTGATGACACCCTTTCAAAGCCCAGAAATACCTCCGCGTACTTTTTGCGTTTTTCTGCACTGTAATTTACATTCCTATTGTTGCAACTTTTGTTTCATGTGTCTTCAGACTCTTTGAGTACCACGGTCGTGTCGTGCCCCCGACCCGGGCTGTGATCCCCATCAAACGTTCTCGGCTAGTCGTCCCGTCCACGCGCAGAGCCAAATCCTCCTTTCCAGTCAGGGCCTGTTCTTCCTCGTCCTCGTCCTCCTCTTCCTCCTCCCGAGTGCTCAATGTCGGCTCTTCCATCACGGCGCCTAAATGTATGTTCTCCTTTGTTCCTATGTCTGTTTTTAAAGTTGATTAAAACTCTTCTTTTTTTTTTTTTTTTTTTGGCTGTAGATTTGACCATAATTTCTATGCTTAATAAGAATTTACTCGCCAGTAGTTGAGATCTGGAAACATGGTAAAATCAACAGGCAGATGAGCGTAGTGGATCATTCAGCAGGTAAAGGGCAAGATATTTCCCTCAGGAGTTGGTGGAGAGCAATAACAGAGCTAGAAGAGGGTTAACAGCAGACATGCATTTGCAAGGTGACCAGGAACATGGCTCCAAATGAATTATAATGTTGCGCCATGTCCCAGCATTTCGGGAAATTTGCATTCTTACGGAGAGTTGGATGACAACATTGACATCATCATTCTCATGTGAGTATGTTAAATAATATAGCTACAGTCGGCAGCTGGTTGGTTTAGCTTAACAGACTGGGAACAGGGGGAACCTGGCTCTGAAAATCAACATTCGACGTCTAACTTTCATCCAGAAAGTGAATAAGGGCATTTCAAAAAATGTCAAGCTGGTGAGTGCAGTGTTATTGCAAATAGGAAAAGATGAATCTGTAATTTTCAGTTGAATTGTTCAACAGTGGCACTGCTCGCACTCTCTCAAATACTGATCCGTATTCTCCTCACAATGCAGTACAGTGAAATATCAAAACGCTGGCTTCAGTTCCTATGCCCTTTCACTAATTGTGCCTCAGCCAGATTTCTGGCAGTGAACGTAGCCGTTGAGACATGTCGGCGCAGTGCAGTCGCTGTTAACTGTCTGTCTCCTTGTCAAGCATCACATTAATTATGCTTTTTAACTTTATCAATGTATGCTCACAGTGAAGACCGACCAGCTCACAACAATCAAAAAGGAGCTGTCGCAGATCAAGACCAAGATCGACTCACTGCTGGGTAGGCTGGAGAAGATTGAGAGGCAACATCGCTCTGACGTCGGTAAGATTTGTCAGAGGAGGACCTGTCTGCGTGTGGTTGCTAGGTTATAGCAAAGTGATAAAGAAAATGGTAAAGCTTTATAGAGTGGCTTGTCTGGACGCAAGATTATTCTATTAGTAGAAATAAGATATCGATTCAATAAAGCTATTCTGCTTAGATGGTAGCCCACCAGTCTCTCTTCCTCTTTTGCCAGAGATGCAGAGGAAACAAGAGGTGTGCGAGTGTCTCCATGGTGACGCAGCACACCACTCTGGTGGAGAGGAGGCGGAGGGGACAGCCGAGGTGGAGGCGGGGGAGATGACGGACGGTGGCGAAGATGACTTTGAAGATGAAGGCACCAGCGACATGGTGAGCAGGCCAAGTAGCCATTTACAGTCTTAACAGAAGTGTGTGTGTGTGTGTGTGTGTGTGTGATACATGCGTGTGCCTTAATGCACCTCTGTGTGAAGTGTTCTCCCTTTTTGGCCCGTGCTTGTTTTGCACTAGCTGGACATCTACTGCATGCGTTTTATTTTACAAGATTAATGTCATAATCCCAGGTGTTAAAGGAATAGTTTGGCGGTGAGCTAGATGAGAACACTGATACCACACGTGTTTGTGCGGTAAATTTGAAGCTGTAATCAGGATCCAGCTAGCTCAGCTTGGTACAAAGACTTGGACAAAATCTGCCTACCAGCACCTCTAAAACATATTATTTAACACGTTTTTAATCCATAAAAACAATTAAACAGAAGGGCTATGAGCTGTGTTGCCTCTGAGCAGTTGCCAGGCAACCAGTGGAGACTCCTACTTTACATTTTATAGGAGTTGGGGACAAACTCTGGCAGAGAGAAGGTTTATCTAATTGATTGTTGTGGACTAAACCACCGATGACAGGTCATCTCTAAAGCATATTTGGTTTCCACCAATGGATACCAGTTGAATAAAACTTAAAATGAAGTAAAACTGCCATCTCCCACTCCTTTGCAATAAAAACAATCAAGACGCGTGCATAATATGTGGCTCAGGAAGGGACACATTTTGTGGATAAAGACAATGCAGACTTTATTTGATAGTGTTTCATGAAGATTAAACCTCTACTGGCGTCTTTGCATCTTGGGTCTCTTTCATGATGATATGATTTTAAAATCTAGAGTATAACAAGTCAGTCTTTGTATCCTACAGTCAAAATATTGTGATGCTTTTCAACGGAAAGAAATCTCTGAAGCATCAACTTTTAATAAATGGCTGAATAGCCTCTCAAGCTGCCTGGCCATGGAACAACTGACCTATGCAACTAAAAACCAAAAACAGACATTCTATAGAATATGGGGCTGCTTTACGGTTACCCAACCAGAGCTGTACTTTCTGATGAAGGAATGTAGCTTATGCAGGACTGAATAAAGGACTATATACAGCACATGTTCTTTTCCTCAATGTTTTGGTGTGCATCTATGTATCTTTTTCGATTTTTTTTTGTGTGGAAAAATATGAAAAACAATAAATACATTAAACCAAAATTAACAAACTTTATTTTAGTCTTAAAATCTGTTCTAAATGACAAATTATTTTATACTGATATTTTGCCATTGGTTCTTGCCAGTATTTGAAAAAGCCATGCATGTGACATTCTACACAACACATTTGCAAGTTAATTATAACACAAATTGATTGTTTCATTTAAAATGATTAGGAGTTGAAAAAGGACAAGTTATAAGTGTGACTTTGTGTATATATGGCTCACTGATGTACTGTCTTATTTATATTTTCTTATTATAGATAGAGAACCATATATCGGACATTGACAACTGAGTAAGGTCAGTATTTAATCTCAAACGCATAGTCTGGCATTTCATATTTTGTTTATGAACTGTGTATACACAATACCCCTCTTCAATTTATAGTCTACAGCGACTTAAATATCTGAGGCTTATTTTTCCGCATTTAAGCTGAGTGAGACGAACACTGCTCTTGTAAAATGGCCTGTCATTCTCTGCATTTGGCAGCGTAAGGAAAGCCAGCCTCTCTGCAGTTATCACTGATGACTGTCTGAACAGCCGCAGAGATAGGACTTCATCTCATCCGCACTTTCCATCAGACGACATTTAAATCCCCTGTTTTTCTTTTGTATGAACAAATAGCTAAGATATTTAATTTGCCTCTTGGCTGACATTTCCTCCCTGCTGTCCTCAAGTGCCCGATAACGGAAATCTTTTTCAGCCACTCTGAATATGGTAAACCGTTAAGAAGATGGCATAATGAACGGTTTGTCCTCAGGTGGATATCTCAGTGCTTGCAGGTAATACTAGGAGCATTGGTTTATTTTAACGTTGGTCGCAGCCCCCCAATCCTGCTGTTTTTCCACTCGCCTCACAGGAAAATCTTGCAGATGAAGTACCTAAAATGTAGCCACTATTTCTACATAGGCTTACTGTGAAAGACGGGTTGGCAATAATAATGAATTTTCACTTCAGTCTGTCTTTATTTTTTATTTTTTTCCCAAATTGTGGTGGGGGGAAGCCTACAGTTGACTGAGAACAGATACCAGCAAAACCTTCTTGATCGAGAGGGTGTATTTGAAATGAAAGGAACGCAATGACGGGAGTGACTGACAGCAGAAGGAGTTTTTCAGACTTGCTTGTTTGCCTCATTACAACATGACACTCCTGATGTTGGGCTTCATCAAAATGCTGGTTATCAATATTCTCCAAACTACTGCAAGATCAACTGCACGGAGCAATCTGTAATTTCCCTTCAAACCGATTGCCTCTCTGACTAAATAAGGACAAAATATTGTGTGCTTAATATATTATGGCCTGTATTGTGCATAAAAATACAGTTTACGCGATCAACCGGATGAACCATGAAATGCCCCCCTTTTGTTGTAGCACAAATGTATGTTCTGTTTCTGTGCAAAACCGTGATGAGCCACGATTCTGGCTGAGAGCTAAATATGAATGTAAGAGGAACACTTTTCTTTTTGACACTTGATAATTATGTGATCTGCTTTATTTGTACATTTTGCTGAAATGTACAGTATGTAATTTATTCACAAGGTTTCCACACAGTATTGTATGCATATCCTGTTCATTTGTTATTCATAAGATGCATATTGAATTCTGTTTATGGTAAACACAAGATTACAATTTTTTACTATCAGCATGTTTAAAATGCGGCTATTATCATTTGTGTTCATTCCATCTGTTGTACAGTTATGGTTGATAACAGTTTTTGAAATAAACCTGTTCCTCCCAAAAAAATGAAATGCCTGAATGCTTTCATTTTCACAAACTGTTTCTGTAGGGGTCTTCTGCTCAGTACAAATACTTTATTTCACTTGAGGCTCGCAAGAATCTTCAGTCTTTTTTTTTTTTTTTTTATATATTTATTAACCTTGTATGACGTTGGATGTCTCATTGGAAAGTTGCTACCTGACTAAACTCCACCCTCAAACCATTTTCAAAACAAATGGGAGCAGCAAGGTGAAAATAGAAGCACAAAATGATGCAAAATGCAAAAATTCACTACTCAAGTTTAATTATAGCATCCCTATACATGAGTCCGGTTCCCTAATTGGCTCTGAGAATATTCATCTAATTTTTTTCTTTTAACAGGGTGCCCTTGAAAACTACAGCCTATGGGAGATAAGTGGGGGTGAGGCAGATGGCATTTCTAATTCACTCACTTCATTAGCACCAGATCATCATTTTCACAGGTTAAGGAGGGCCATTGGCTGGGTTGCGGTATAATTGGTTCTATCATCGCTGGCTAGCAGCCAGTGAGTACAATGATCAGTCATGCAGCTCCTCTAATATGGACAATGTTCAGTGCGTGATGAACTAAATCAATCACCGGCCTGTAGCTGGTAGAGGAATTACGAGTATAATAGGGGTCAGGATCTTTATAATACACCTGTGATTAGCCATAGTTGAGCGAGGATGCACAACTGGCAGCAAGCATTGTTTCACAAGCATATAAGTCAAAGATGGAGTTAATGTAGGAAGTTGAATCAATTATATGTTGGGGAAAGCAAACGTAAGGAGCCATTTATATTTAATATTATGCACTATGAATATATACAAAAATGCAAAGTCTTCATCAACTTTGTTTTTCTAACTCTTTCATGGTCAAACTGTTTACTGAATACAATTTGTCACGTTTGCTCATGTGCAGGACACCTTTAAGAGTTTAAATATATTAGTGATGTATGTTACAGTGTACATCACGTTATTCTCCAGTGATTCACATCCACATGCATTTGTGTAACATCCATTTGTAGCAGAGGCCAAATTCAAGTATGGTATTTCTATTAGCACTATTTTTGGAAATTCAGGTTTGGATATTAAAACGGATTCCATTAAACATCCTGTATGCTACCCTTTGATGAGTTAGAAGGACGTGAGTGGATATTCCCTCTCGGCCTGGTATTAGCGGATGAAAATAGCTGAAGACGTTATACTGCCATTTTGTTCTTCCTCACACACAAATGGCAAAAGGACAAGCAAAGAGCCATTTCATCTGAAGGAAAGACTTTTATGGTTGTGTAATAAATGCAGAATTTCTGTTATACACCATAACGTCTGTGCTTTGGCACGCATAAAATACTGTGTTTTTCATGCAACATGTTTGTTTGTGTCTGTGACATTGCTGCAAGGATAGGATGCAAATTCTGAGGGAAACAGCTGGTACTTAAAAAGAATCAGGCATGAAGATGTGAAACACTGGAAGCCAAACGTGCATTTGTTTTGACTAGATTTTTTTCCCATCTTAAAGAAAAGAAAAGAAACAATGACAGTTAAACACGGAGTGACAGATGCAGACACATATGGACACAGTAATGATGATGTGTGAGTGATTAACATTATGGGACTTGTGAGATAAACAAATCTATAAGAATCATAAATGTTGTAAAATGCAATGTATGTAGTTTGCATGTGGACAAACAGTGTATTTTGTTTTGTCTTACATGAATTTAGTCTGTATGCTGTATGTTCTTGGTTTATAACCCCATCAATAAAAAAAACCCATCTCATCTCGAGGTCCATTTACTAGCTTCTTCAGCTTTTAAGCCAACATGAACAAAAGTTCTTAAAGTGCATAGAACTTCAGCATCTAGGGGAGGGAGCGCTCTCCAAGTTGCTGCATCTTTATAACAGAGTGTGGGAGGAGGGAAGATTACCAAGTATATGGAAAGAAGCGGTGGTGATTCCGATAAGAAAACCTGGCAAGGATCCATCTAAAACCCACTAGTTATAGGCCAATAGCATTAACTTCAAATATATGTAAAATAATGTATAGGATGATAACAGAAAGTTTATCATAAACTTGAGCAGAGAGGAATGCTGGCAAGTATGTAATCAGGGTGGTTTTAGCAAAGGAAGAAATACCACGGATTCAGTGATAAGGCTAGAGACCGAAATAAGCAAGGCCAAGGAAAATAAAGGCTCAATAATTACAGTATTTTTTGACAATGAAGAAGCCTATGACATGATGTGGAAGGAAGGGTTGTTAATTAAGCTGCACAAAATGGGTGTTGGTGGGAGAGTTTTTAACTGGGTTAAGGATTTTCTGCTTGGACGAAAAATTCAAGCATGTATTGTGTCAGACTTGGTTGGAAATGGCACACCTCAAGGAAGTGTCATCTTTTCATTGTTACGATAAATGACGTGTTTTCAAAGGCACAAGTAGATATAGGTAGGTCACTGTTTGCGGATGATGGGGCGTTATGGAAAACAGGAACGAACGTGGGGGCATGTAATCAGTAAAGCATAAGGAGAAATTGATAAGATATTTGAGTGGGATTGTGATTGAGTGTGTAGGTTCTCAATAGAAAAAACTGATATGAGGCAAAGGGAGACATCTATATCAAATTCAAAAGAGCGTCAGAGGTGCTAGGGTGGGTAGTGGACACAGGAGGGAGGAGTCTCTATTGACAAGGTTACGGTTGGGGCACTGTGCGCTAAATAAAACACTGAAGATGATTTTGTGAGGGATGTCTGGAAGAGGAGTCGGTGGTAGTTTTGAGCTGTAGAAGGTATGAGGCTCACAGAGAGAGGATGAGGAGAATAAGGTGCAGGAATTCACGTTGTATGTGTGTGCGTGCGCGCGCGCGCGCGCGCGTGTGCGTGTATGGGGTTGTAAGTTTTTTTTAAATGTTTTTATTATTTTGGATGAAGGGATGTAGATAGCATGTCTAGTGTCCGTTCCACACTCCGGAGCAGAAGGTGGCGGTAACGCACCAATAAACTGGATGGCAACCGCCGTAAACATAGAAGAAGAAGAAGAAGAAGAAGAAGAAGAAGAAGAAGAAGAAGAAGACGCGCTACCGTTAACTACGTCATGTAAACCGGAAGTGCGATGCTGGGAGCGGCTAAATCAACTGGGGGAGAGGCAAAAAAACAAAAACAAAACAAGAAATGTTTTAGCGAACTCACAAATGCTGATTTGGCTGTGAGAAAATACAATACTACACCCGTTGCCTGGCCTGTCGCAGATTCTGCAGCCGTGTTGTAAACGGTTCAGAATGCGTTTGCCTCCTTTGTTTTGTTAGCTTGCAGACTTGACGCTTGACGCTTATACCGTCTACGGTACAAATAGGTAAATAGCGACTGAGGCTGGCTGCATGTCATCGTTATGGGAGACAAGGAGCTGGGTCTTATTGACAAGAATATAACAAGGTAATGTTAACTAATCACAGCGTCTCCTTTTTTCTTTGTTTTGTTCGACAGTTTACGAAAGTCTTGGCGCGCCCCGAGTTGTATTAAACGTTGAATATCTTCCCAACTTAACTACAGTAGTAGTAAAAGTAGACGACGAAAGATGCTCCACTTCAAGTAAAATTCGCTTCGCGTTTACTTGTATTTGCTAGTAGCCAGCAGAAAATACTGGAAATAGCTAAAATAAAACAAGACATTTGAAAACGCCACCTTGAGCTGAAACATGTGTTGGGCGTTTTTCACAATCGGACTTTTCATAAACGAAAACAGTTACTTCAGATGTTTTAAATGGGTCTGATGGGCATGATATTATTTTTCTTCCATGGTGAATCTGTTGTTTCACCCTGTTGCTTTCTGTCTAGTTTGCTGGACATCCCCCTGAGTCCCACGGTAACATCACTCAATCTGCACTGCAATCAGATCCCAAGGATCGAGGGCCTGAACTCAGCTTGGCACTTGCGGCACTTGGACCTTTCCTCCAACTGCATTTCTAAGATTGATGGTCTAAGTTCCCTCACTTCCCTGAGGACGTTAAATTTATCCTGTAACTTAATCACCAAGGTCGAAGGTGAGTCTTTAGCCACCATTTTTCTCGGGCAATAAATGTTTCTGCTTTGTGGGTGTTCTCCAAGTAATATTTCTTAACTACAGAGGCTTCAGAGTGTTTATTCCGACGTTGCTGTCATTGCTTTATAGGCTGTAAAATCACTCAGTTGTTAATGTCCCCTCCTTTTTCTTAAGGACTGAATGGCCTCGTGAACCTAACAAGATTAAACTTGTCCTACAATCAGATAAACAGCCTCACTGGTGAGTTGAATACCGACTGAACACAGCTTGGTTTTTCCACACTCAAATGAAAACACTAATAAGTGATTGACATGTTAATGCTGTTGATTCCTAATTAGGCTTGTTGTATCTTCATGGCCTGGAATACAAGCTGAAGAACCTCAGTCTCCATAGCAACCACCTGGATGGCATCGATCACCTCCTGCAGTGCCTGCTGGGATTGCAATGTTTAAGAGTGGTCACTTTGAGCCAGGATGGCAGAGACAACCCTGTTTGTAGGTCACCAGGTAGGACATGAAAAGGTTATTTTGGGCTACAGTTGTTACTAACGGTTGGACCAATATAGTACCTGTAAATATCAGGTCTTTCACACATGTTAAGAATGTCAGGTTCATCTACCCTGTTTCCAGGACATATTTTTGTCACAAAGGTTTGAATGATTCTTGATGAAATTGTGTGTGTTTATGTATAAATACGGACTAATACGCTGTTTATTAGCTAAAACAAATCCTGTCTAATTTTCCACTGCAGGCTGGAAACCCATGTTTTTAGACTACACCTTGACACCCCATGCTATAACTAAAAAAAACAGCAGTATGCTACAGTATGTACTATTGTTTGTTTGGAAGGGATCGATTTCCAATTTTTGAAGATCTCTACTTCTGAATGCACTTATAAGTCGCATTGCACAAACGCGTCTGCCAAAAGAATGTAATACAATATTATACATCAGCCCTGCACAAGACTTTACCTCTTATGAGGGTAATAATGTACAGTTTATATTGAAACTGTTTTAGAGACATGTTGAATCAACTTTATGGCCCTTTTGGAGGCTTTATATTTTGCTATTCTGTCCACAACATTTATATCGGTGAGGGTAGAGTAAATGATGGAGGCGCCTCTCAGTATAATGTACAGCACCACAATCCACAGCCTCCAACATTAACACTTTCTAAAACAGTTTGAACACTATAATCATCATGAAGGTAGGATTTATTGCAGACGTGTTGCAAGTAGTCTGCAGACTGCAGTAGTTTTAGCTAGGTGTACCTAATAATAAACTGTTAACTGAATGTATAAGAATGATAGGCATCATCAGTATGTTCTATAAACAGCTGATGTTCTTCTGTTGTTCTTCATGAATCCAGAGCATTTTGGTCTTTGTAGAATAACTGACCAATAACCTGTGCTGTATTGTTAACGCACAATGAACTTCAGTTGTATTCAAATTGATAGCTACTGACAATAATGACTATCTTTCTATGCATCTTGTGTCTTCTTATAATTGGACTGACGGCAGTTAAATTAATATAAAAATTGTTCCCATGTTTTCCTTTAAGTTATGCTGTGCACACATTATCCATGTCATCCTGTTCATGATCAGTTCACAGCAGTAGCTGCTATGAGGGCATACTTAAAGCATTGTTACAACCCCTGCTGTCAATATGCACTTATATTAGGAGTACTCGGTTCTCATAAAGTGAGCTGCATCAATAGGGCCCATGTGGATAGCACATGCAGAAGAGAGGTTATTCATTTAGATAGAGATTATTTGAATTTATGTAACATAAAAAAAACACCTCATGTTTAATCCAGGCCATAAACCACTGACAAAACTGAATAATGGTGTTCATGGACAGTCACACAGCTCTTACCTAGTCAGGTTTTCCTAATTGTGTGTGTGTGTGTGTGTGTGTGTGTGTGTCCTGCTGCAGGTTACAGGGAGATTGTTGTGCAGTCGTTGCCACAGATCTCTGTTCTGGATGGCCTGGACCGGCTGGGAAATCCATCACATCTTGGTCTAGGGAGTCCATGTGATATTCCTGGTCTGGAGGACTATGTGGACCTCTTGCTGTCCTCGGATACTAGTCACAATGAAGCGGTAATTATTGCTGCCATCCTACCATTAGTAACCTTATATTTATACAGTTATATTTCATAATAATGACCATATTCCAGTTAAATGTTTCTTTTATTTAAGCAGGATGTCTCTTGAGATACATTGTCTTATAGTCCAAGAGACACGTGGCCAACATGGCTGCATATAAGTGTGAACACACACAAGAGAGAGAGATGCTTTACTTTGAAACTGTTACATTCCTCCTCGAATGTGGCTTTTGAATACCTGATATGCAGGCAGCATTTCAAAATAAAGTTGATACTACTGTATGTATAAACCTATATCATAATTACACTGTAACTTTATTACTTGAGAAGCTCCCTAATGCAAAGGAATTAAAGTAGCCACATTTTGCATTGGTAAGACCTCAGAAAAGTAATTAAAGAAATGTTAGTGGCATTTTGTGTCCAAAGCAGTTGGAATAGTAAAGTAAGCCAATGGAGGATTCCCAGTTGTCACGGAATTGCTAGAATATTATGTAATTTATTAAATTTATACCAGGATAGCTAAAGTTTGGGAATCGGATCTCTTTGCCAATAAGTTACTAATTGCACCAGATGGCGATATCCATCAGTTTGTTTCTTTAGCAAAACCAGCTGCAGTGGAGTGTAACACAGCCCCGATATAAGAAAGTGTTCCCAGTGAAATGGAAGAAGCAAATTTAAGTTTGCATTGCAGGTTAGGGGGGATGTCCCTCTCACCACACCGCGCATCAATGAGGTGCTGACCCAGTTTCGCCAGAGGATTTCCTCAGAAGAAGTTGCAGATCCAATCGCACAACCGGATCGCCAGAGCTTCCAGCCAGTTCGCTCAACTGCGGCTGATCCAGGAGACCCTGCTAATGAACAACGTATCAGGAAACTGGAGCACCAGGTGTCCCAGCTCATCCAGCAGGTGCTCATGAAAACACTGCTGACAGCCATTCATTAATTTAAGAAGTATTTGTGTGAGGTGTACAGCAGGTGTGAGAGAGATTATATATAACTAAAAACCAGTAGCTTTTAGCCTGCCCTCTCTTTTAAAAACAAAAAGCTTATTAATCACATCAAGTATTAGGGAATGGAAATGTTTTACCATTTTCAAATTTAAGAGAACATTCTTCCATTGGGACTGCTGAATCTATCTCAGTTTTCATAGTATCCAGGCAGCATCCCAGCTTTGATACCACAGATATTAGTTCTTTATTGATGGTGTGTAAGTGATCCAATTCAATGTTTAATTAATTTTTATTTCATTTGTATTCATCCAAACATGTAGACCATTGAATATTTAATTTTATCAGTATCTCTGCAACATTTACCCAGGCCCCTGCAGCCGACAAATCCAGTAGATCTGTAAATTCTGTGGTGACGGTACAGAAAGCCAAGAGGGACACAGACCGCACGTCGGAGAGTGAGTGTGACAGCGGGAAGGAAAACAGGAGGCGCACCAGGATCCCCAAACTTCGTAACAGCGTAACATCGAGGATGACCCCCAAGGAGACCAGGGGCAGGAGATCAGACAGGTGATTCTGTAACCGCAAATCTTTGCACAAAAAAAGATGTTTCAGCTGTCAGGTTAATTACTTTATAGTGAGAATAATTAGTTTGCCATCATGTTTACACATGTACTCCCTGATTTTGTGACAAAGCCCAGAAATTCCTCAGAACTCACTGTTTTTGAATGTTTCAAAACTCAGCTGTGTGAAGACATTTTAAGCGCTACTGGATACTATAACAAAATCATGGAGTGTACCTTTGAGTAATGATAATCACATTCACACACAATGTGCTGACACAGAAGGGTTTATGAAGTAGTAATTGACAAAGTCTGCATTCATAATAACCAAATACAATATGCAGCAATGGATATTTCCATTTTCTTCAGGATGCATCAGCTAATATCATCAGGTCTCTTGATTATAGATGAAATCCTTTTACCTCTCAGCAGGGGGTGGGGCAGTTTCTCCTCTGAGCAATGTGGTGAACTTTCTCCTTTCTGTTAGAAATTACAACTGTCATCTCACTCCCATGATTAATGGCCGTGCTTCTATGGTCTGCCCCCTCATCTTACTTCATCAGCCACTGATGACATGTGCTTAGGATATAATATAATATATAAGTAAAGTCCATTTAACTTAAGTAAGCTCCCAAATGTACTCTAAAAGCAAGGTGTTTTTAAAATAAGATAAAATTCAATTCAAAGTTTTCCAAAACTTTGAATTGAATTGACCTTCAAAAGTGTGTGCAAGTCATCTGCTTTGACCTTTATTGAGCCAGACATTAGCTTCAGGGCTGTTTATATTGAATTATACAGCTGGTTCAATACTTGTGATTTGTTTTATGTGCAGCGATCAGGAGAGTCATAAACAGAGGAGTTCAAAGTCTGCTGTGGGGACCAGGAGGAAGGTTGGCGGCACAGGGAGTATAGACGCAGTGGGGCCAATAAGGAGGGCACCTTTCAGGGCTGCTAAGGCCTCAGGCGACGTGAAAACCAAATCCACTGAGGAGGAAGAAACCTACAGGGTACACATGAATAGGTCACCTGCAAACTGAATGGCAACTTCTATTTTTAATGAATGAATTTAATATGAAAAAGGTTATGTCCCCATACCAGAAAGGGAGTAGACGTCCTCTGTGCATTTGTACTCTCTGTGAAAGCATACTTTTGTTTCTATGTCTTTTTATTTTTCACAAAACCGTGCACATACAGGAGCAGAGTAAATGATTCCACTTGTAAAAATAACTACAAAAACAAAGGCAATAACAAAACTAGAGCAACGTTTTTCAAAATGTGAAATTTTTCACATATGCAACAGTACTCCCCAAGAGTTCCCCCTTTATTCTGTACAGGAACTTACTCATACTTCAAAGAACGTTGTTGTTTAATTGTTCATCTCTTAGTATTTGTGTTTTTGTGTATGTGCTCTCAGACTATTGTGGAAGAGCGTGACCAGGAAAGGGAGAGGCGTTGGAAGGCTGAGCAGGCTGTGAGGAAACTAACAGAGGAGCTGAAGTGCCTGCAGACGAAGGTCAGCCAGGAAAAGGACCTTCAGAGCTTGGCCCTGCACACCACTGACAGGTAAGAGGAAAACTGATTGCACACAAGGACGCACATGTATGCACTTTGCACTTAAACCTCCACATGAATCAGTGCAATAGCTCTAGAGCAGATGTCATGTTGAAAAGGGATAATTTACCTTGTCTCTATGGAATTCATGCCAACTATATATAATGGGTTCTCATTCATTTCTATCCTCTTGATCTTTTGTATTGGCTCTCCTGAGACCAGGGCCTGCTGCCTGTCTCATTCTTGAACAATGACTATCCATCCCACCATTAAAACGCCTTGCTATCATTGTCCCTTAGCCTCTCGTGAGATCAAGCACACATTTTGGCTCCATTATCCCCAAACACTGAGGCATGCCTGCAGTTATCTGTGATAATAAAGCTATGTAGTATAAAGATCACTAAACTACGCACCCTTACATATCTTGTATTTAAATTCCTGAGGCTATAATGACCTATAATTAAATATTCCTATCTCTGTCCCTACACACTATTTGGCTGTGAGCGTCTATCCTCCTGCGCTGCACAGATAGAACCGGTTGTAAATATTTTGTGCACTGTTCGTACTTGCTTCACACCCTGCTTAGATAAATCTGCATTATTGGTGTAATTAGAAGCCTGGTGACAAGCATATGTCAGCAGTGTTGCATGAATCAATCTTAACTGTCACTTTCTAATGACACTCAACACGGATGCTTCTGTTGTCCCATGCTCATTACAGAGAAATTATTCACCATGGCAAGTTTAAAGAGTAAACTACTGTAGGTGGTCCAAACTAGTTTTTTTCTTTTCCCCAGACTGCCCATTTGTATAATGTTTTTTATTTCCTCTTTCCATTTCAACTATATTTCCATTTTCTTGCCCTTGAGATAAGATTTTGACTATGCTTTAATGTCAGATTTCTACCAGCGGGAGATGAAACACAGGACAATCAAGGTTATCACATAATTGGTAGTGGTTGCTTATACCAGTTTCCATACATGGTAAAAATAGGCTCTCATCATGCTTTCTTTCCATCTAGACTGAAAGAATTGTTGCTGAAGGAGCGATCGGGGCGCTCTGAACTGCAGACTCGTGCTGAGGAGCTGGAGGGGAGGTGTCAGTCTGTAATCGAGCAGCTGGAGCAGACCCGCAGCAGTGAAGAACAACACAAGACTGCGCTGCGCAGACTGGAGGAAAGCATCTCCCATGGAGAGGCACTTCGAGCTCGCCAGCAGGCTGAGGAGGTGCAGTAGTTGGTTTTCTGTTACCTGATAACACTTAACTCGTCACCATTTTGACAAATAAGAAAATTAAGTCATTATTAAGTCATACAAATATAAAAATATGCTGATTATGTTACACCCTATTTACCTACCACTGTTAAATCTCTATCGTTATCATTTTTTACTAAACCAATGTAGCAGTCCATTTGCAGAGTGAATAACCGCAGACTGATGAAAGGATTTAGCAGGCAGTGTCATGCAGCATGTCGACCATCATTCTGACAGTATAAAACATGTGCTGACTTTCCTCAGATGAAGCGGCAACAGGAGCTGGAGAACAAGGCAGCAGCTCTAAAGAGAGAGTTGGACATCCAGAGAGTCTCGTTACGTCAGCATAAAGACAAACTGCAGCAGCTGCATGAACTGCTGGCATCCAGGGAACAAGAACACAGGTGCACATGAAGGAATTTTTTCCGAATCAGTGGAAGAGGTCTTGTAGAATAATTTCACACGAGAGGTTTCTGTATTTTGTTTTTTTTTGTCTTTGCTCTTCTGACTGGTTTGAAGTATTTTTGAGTTTAACTCTTGAGAAATTATACCTTTTCTAAACTTTGATTGTTACTTATGTGCTCATGAACATCCAGTGTTATAGAGCGGTACATAGAGGGGTTAGGTTTGTGATTTTTCAAGACTGTTTAAACAATAGTCAGGTGCATGTATGAACATTTGAACAGCTGTTTGCATGCTGTAATCATTTCTCCTGTTCTCACTGATCATTAATATATCCCTTCCTAATGCGCTTTCAGTAAAATTGATGGGGGACAATATTGTTTTGTCTAAACTGCTGAAGCCTCATATTAACTTCAGTTTAACTTTTGAATACATTTTTGCACAAAACCATTGAACATTTTGTCCCCAATCACTTACTGTATGTTGAAAGTGCTTTAGGAGGGGATATTTAAATGATGAGTATGAGCAGGAAAACAGCAAGCGAACACTGTTTCAATGCTCATGTGGTTATCTGACTTGAGTAATTGTGAACCTGTCTTTTAAGCTTTTAAATCAAGTTTTCAGGGGCTAACTAATTTGTAATAAATAGTAATTTAGAAATCTGCTACATCCAAATTAAAGTTTCAACAAACTACCTTTTGATATTTTCTAGTGGATAGTTATTAATCTCATGCCAAGAGCGTCAGCAAATTTATCATTTAAACTCTCATTTTTTATATTTTTAAAATGTATTCTAAATATGTGGTTGAATATATGGTTTGTGTCTTGACCCGCAAATTACAAACTAGACGATCCTGTTTGTGTCGAGGCCCCAGTAGCCTTTTAAACAGTATTCCGTCCGTGTTTGCGTTGTTTCACAGAAAACAGCTGGATTTGCGGCTGCAGCCTGGTGGGGCCGATTTTCGTGAGGCAGTGGCAAAAGAAGTTGCATCAGTGGAACAGAGACACGCCCACAGGGAGGTGGAGCTGCAGGAGAAAATGGCAGAGGGCAGGAAACAGTACACTGCTCTGGAGGACGAGTTCCGCATGGCACTAACCATCGAGGCTGCTCGCTTCTCTGAGGTCTGCTAAAAGATGGACACCTGCCATACAGATGGCCTGCAATCAGTCAAGTGTTGTCCAAAGTTTTACTCTACGCTCACTGTACAGTTCAGCTGATAAATGATTACTATGCCCAGTAAAAAGGGAAATTATTGAACTGGAATTGACCAAATCCTGGTAGCCTTAGTGGACTTTTCAGCCTGATGGTGAAAGCTGAGATTGAATTAGGATCATCACTCTGGACAAGTAGTGAAGTGATTGCCCCAGGATGAAAGCTATTCAAAAGGATTGGATTTGATCCAATCTGTACTTTGTTGTTATGGTTACACAGTTCTGCACAAAATGTAATCTTATTCTTGATTGCTACCACTTGCACAATGTTCTACTTTAACAACCTTTAACTGGTGGAAAAGTCTGAATAAGGTACAGATTTCCAGTCAAAACCTCAGTAAAGGAAACCTTATGAAGTTTGCTTTCTTTAAATGTGCAACTCTGGATTTAACTCGCTCGCTTTTCTGTCGGACCTTGAATGTGACATTGATAAAATTGAAAAGTCCATCACTCTGTTCCTAGATTACAAATTCACATTCGATTCCACATCCTCACTCTGCTTCTGTAGGTGAAGGATGTTTGTGATCAGATGACTTCAGAGCTGTTGGGGCTCAAGGCGACCCTCACCCAGTCACAGCAGAGAGAGAAGAAATCGAGCTCTTTGGTGCAGGAGCTCACGTCCATGGTCAAAGAACAGAAGAGCCGCATCTCTGAACTCATCAAAGCCAAGAGAGACGCTGTCACTGATCTAAAGGTACAACACTAAAGTAAAAGAGTGAGAACTGACTGGATGTTTTTTTCAGCACTTCAAGGTAATTACAAATATATTGTCAGGTTTGTAAAATCACATTATATATAAGATACAATAGAGATGAGCAGTTATGGGTATTAGTCATTGCCTTTTCAAAAATTGTTCGGCCTGAACCTGTAGGAGACTGTCTACTTTGATACATCATGAATAATGAACTTTCCTGCTGCCCTGCCATCTGTCATGGCTGACAGATTAATACGGTCTCTCTGTCTGTCCCTCTGCCAGAGCCGTCTGCATTCCTTGGAAGCAGAGGTAGAGCAGGACCGGCGTCTCAGTCTGCAGCTCGAGTTGCTCAAGAAAGACAAGTCGCGACTGTTGTCTCAGCTCACAGCCCAGGAGTCGGTGATAGACGGCCTCAGGGCAGAGAGGAGGATCTGGGGCCAGGAGCTCGCTCAGCAAGGTGGGAGGCGTCCAGGAGGGCATTTGTTGTCCACTTTGAATGAGCCTTATAGTGCATGACACACACTGACAGTCAGTTTTAGCTGTTCATCAACATTAGCACAGGTGTTCCCTTGAGCCCATCTCACTGTATTATGCATTGTGAGCGAGTCACTCTTAACATTTTGGAGATTCTGCTTTAGAGTCAGTATGAAGGAGACATTAACTGTTTGTCTTAATACTGTAGTGCTGACAGTTTATTTAATCTGTGTCAAGTACAGCCTGCCATCTAGTGGTTATTTGAGATTAACACCATCTTGCACACTTAAGGCAAGGCTAGGCCAGTAAATTGTACACAGTGGACTTTTTCAAACACAATTATTTCAACAAATGCTTTGTATAAGGCATTAAAATGCAGAAAAACAACACTTTAAAGGTACTAACAAGAAAAATAAGATAAATAAGGAATTAAATAATAAAAATACAGAAAATATGTTAAAGTTTAACAATAAGTGCTATCATGAGAGACAATCTGATGTAATTTCACTTTACTAGGAGCGTCCTTGGCTCAGGATCGAGGACGCCTGGATGCCAGGATAGAAGTGCTGGGTGCTGAGCTGGAAACTCAGAAGAAACAGAATGAGAGGAACAATGATGCCCTAAAAATCAAAGCCAAAATCATTGATGACCAGACAGAGACCATCCGCAAACTCAAAGAGGTAATAGGATACTTTGATTATTGAAATCACTGTGTTGTTCTAAAAGCAAAACAACAGAATAGTCCATCATATCCTAACCTGCAACCACTTCAGAACTCTTTTTTGTGCATTTTACCATGAGCATTCCATTTGTGTATACTGCATGTATGCATCTGTCTATCTTGTTTTTATCTTGAGACACACTGAAGCAGTTTCTCTTTCTCCTCTGCCTTCCTGCTGTCTAAGGCCTTGCAGGAGCGTGATGATCAGATCCGTAGGATGCGTGAGGAGGCGGTCCAGGCCCAGAAGAGGCTCCAGCAGGAGCTGGAGGAGGAAACCGCTCGGCAGGCTGAGTTGAGGGAACACCTGGAGCATCTGAGCCTGCGCAAGGAGGAGCTGAAACAGCAGCTGGAGGACAAGGAGGCAGAGCTTGAGGAGGTCAAAAGTATTTACAGGCAAGCGTCCCATCACAGACACATGGACATACTTTTATTCTGCGATATAATCAGTGTATCACTGTAATTACTAAAAGTAATTTTTAATATTTAATAGAAATATCTAATGTTGCCGTACTGTTTCAAGTTCACACAAACTCCACCTAAACCCCCAGTAAAAGGGGCCTAAGCCAGCTTCCCCTAACAACTACCTCATCAAATCCATTTCTTCAGCATCATTACATCCTGGGTTTTTGTTTTGTTTTTTCTCTCTATCTATTCTTTCTTTTAGTGATTCCAGTAAGAAGTGGCAGGAGAAGGCAGACCTGCTCAGTCGGCTGGAGAGCCAGGTGAAACGCATGAAGGAGAACTTTGATTCTAAGGAACAATTTCTGCTGGAGGAGAGAGATAAAGCAACGGAAGCACACAAGTATGAGACAATATAATAAGAGCAAACATTTTCAAAATTCCCTTTCTGCTGTTCTGTTACATTTTATTGTTACGGTACGTATATTGACGTATAGTAGTAGGGAGGTTATTGAATATGAGTGGTATTGTAGCTTTGAGTTGCAATAAAGGCAGTCACAGTTGTTATATCCCATATGATGGTTATTGTACCTCTATTTTCTTGTTTTTAATTAAGTACAAAATCCGCCACAAGTTTGAAGAATCTTTCTTACTTACTTTAAATCAGTGTTCTGTACTTGAATATCTACCAGAATGTGCACACATCACTGTCCTCCCTAGGAACAGGTTAGGACAACTCTGCAGCTTTCCTAAATCCTGGAGGACAAGGGAGTTATCACGAAAGCTGATAAAATTTCTCCAAAGCCTAAGAGGAAGAGCAAATACATATATTCCCTAAATACTATGTCTCACTCTGAAATGTTTTGGGCAGTAAGGACTATTTGTTAAATACATGCTTCTTTAAACCTCTCTCCCAAACTCAGAAGCTATAGAACTATGAAGACTCATAATTGTAATACCATATGAAGATCAGAGTGTATTAGCGATGTTGCTCTCGAAGCAGGAGCTGATGACTCATGTCATTTTAAATAACATATTACTTTAGGTTTATGTCAGAGCTTCATATCTGGGGCCGTCCTCCCTAAAAAAATAAAAAAATAAATAAGTGCACATTCCTATTGTACCAAAGGCAGTTAGGACAACACCCTCCAGGTTACCTTATGTAACATTATGTTTTATTTGTTGTCTGTCTTGCAGAGCTGCAGTAGAGAAGTTACGCTGTGTGGATGATGCATTTCGTCAACAGCTGGAGTCTGGCCAGGCTGCCCATCAAGCTGAGCTGCGTACACTGGCAAATGAAAAGCAGAAACAGATTGAACAAGCCAATCAGAGGGTAAAATAGACATTTTTTTCACAGAAATGCCTGGTTTTCTTCCACGTTAGTAGGCAGAACAGGTGCTTGTGCCCGTGTGTTCATATATGACAATTGTGAACAAAAGTTTGTAAATATAGTAGAGGGTTCTACCATGTTCAAAGAAGACTTATTGAAAGTGGTTACCAATGGTTACAGGCATCTCTTGCTTAATACACTGTTGGATTTATAAGTTATACATAGTTGGAAAGATTTTGTCACTGAAAATGCTTTTGAAAGAGTTGATCATCGTGTTCCAACTGTACTTTGTGAATCTGACATTTTTTTTTGAAACATTCTGAAAATGATGAATGCAAGGAAGTAAGACCAAACCTGTGATGCAGATATGTAGTTTGACCGTATCATGAGTGAACCTGGCCTCTGTGGTTTCAACCAGTTTCCTGTATTGCTTCTAATCATGTCCATTTTGATTATTTGCATTTCACCCAACAAGGCTTTGAAAGTTTCCAAAAAAAGACTCGAACTATTTAAAAAAATTGGATGTGCTTTCTGCACCTGAAGGCTCTCTCTCTCTCTCTTTGTGTGTGTGTGTGTCTCTGTGTGTGTGTGTGTGTGTGTGTGTGTGTGTGTGTGTGTGTGTGTTCCTCAGGTATTTGATGTGGAAGAGGAGATGCGTCAGCTCCTGGATGAGATGGGAACTAACAAGAGAATCATGGAAGAGAAAATGAAGCGTCTCACAAGTGTACTAAAAGACTTTTAACACGAAAAAATTACTTATTTGCAGCTATGGCATTGTATGAATTTAACTAGAGGATAGTGATATTTTTTTAAATGAAGCTATTTATTTATTTTAATTTTGATGGTTATTTTTTTTAATTTTTGTATGTTAAGTTGTTGTATTTTAGAATATAACAATTTATCTAATAAATTATCTCTCGAGCATGTTTGTCGTCTCTTTAAAATTCTAGATAGAAATTGTGATTTTTCAAGATGAGAATGCAGGGTTCAGTGGGAAGTAATAAAACTTATGTAGCACATTTCATCCATAAATATGCAATATGGTGTGAGAGAAGGATTCAAGAAATGGAGTTTAAACATTTTAAAAGGAATAAAACGGGGTCTTAAATCAGTTTAGCACAAAATAAGACCCTTGAAAAGTATCAAAACATCTTAATCTCCCCCCTCTTACCCCCTACCTGCCTTCCTATTCCAAAACAAACCCTCTTTCCCTTTTACCTAAACTATATTTTAACTATATAAACTGAATGAAATTTCCAGTTATTGGTCTTTCTCACAATTTTACCCTCATAATCCTCACCAAATCAAACATTTCCTCATTTGATTTGGGCCAACATGTGTCCTCTTTACTAAATTCGAAAAGAGATTTTTCCTTTCAAAAGAAATTGACCTAATTTGTCAAAAATAATTACACATATCAAGATAGTATAGTAAATCAGACATTTTAAAACAACATTTTGATGCAAGAGTCAAGTAATTTGCCTCAGCATCAGAATTTTGACTTTCTGAGTATTTGTATTCGACTTGCTTTACTTTTCCTGCACTTTTCTTTTTCTCTTCTTCCACGTGACTTCAGAGTGGGGTTCGATTTATCGGCACCTGTCTGTCCGGTGGAAATAGGGAAGGCGGGGTCAAGGCTTCGGGTAAAGGAGGGGCGTCGCTGACTCCCCCTAGTCACCGACCCCCCCCCCCCCCCGTACGAGCGGTTGCCGTGGCTACTGTAACCCAACGTAACGTAACGTCCGTTGGTTTAAAACCCCTACAGGCGCTGCCGCCGCCCCGTTGCGCGCTAACAGACGCGCTACACGGGTGCGAAGAAATTCGCTAGTTGCGGTTAAACGCGGACCAACAATAAGTAGCGCGGCGTTTCACAAGAGAGAAGATGGAGTTTGTGACGACGGAGGCCGTGCGCTCGACGCCGAGTCGCCACGAGAAAAGTTTGGGGCTCCTCACGATGAAGTTTGTCCGTCTGCTTCAAGAGGCTAAGGATGGCGTCCTTGATTTGAAAGTGGTCAGTGAAACGGCGACGGGGGAGCTCGGTGTTGTTGTTTGTGGGTTCTTTTCTTTTTCTTTTCTTTTTTTTCTTTTTTTTTTGGGGGGGTGGTATTAATGGTGGTGCCTCCTTCCAGACAGCAGTTGCGAACAAAGGGCTGTCAGTCACAAACGGGGCCAGGCAGGTGCACTGATTTGCTTAACAGGTGGCCTTAGCTAGCCGCCATTAGCCTGCTCCGTTCAGGCAGCTGGGGTCCTAAAAGTGTTGTGTCTCGGGTTAATGGTCCCCCCCCCCCTAAAGTCGACGAACACAACAAACCTAAAGTCGTGAGACAGTCCCATGTTAAGACAGAATTGGACCATTCGAATTGCTGACCCCTTCCTCCCCAGTGGCGCCCCCCGGGGGGCGTTTGGCTGACCGCCACGTTACACCGTCTCCGTTGACAGTGTGCCACCAGTCTGGCTGTCTGCTACGGGGGGTTATATAATTTAGTGGAGATGGGGGGTTTTTTTTTTCTGCTTTTTTCTGATAATGTTTTTCGATCCATCAGGTTTATCTTGTGACCCTCTGGGGTGTCCTGACCCCCCCCCACACACATTGGGAACCAGTAGTCTAGCACCATCTCCTTTTTTTAAGTCATCATGCCAGTTAATGCTGCAACAATTAGTCACTTAATCAATAAGGCGATCGATAACTGATACATTATTTGGCGTCTCTGGTTTTTATTTTGTGTTTTTTTTTGGTCAGACATAACGAGACACTTGAAGATGTGGCCGTACTCTGGCTCTGAGACACTGGGACGGCCGCTTCTCACAGTTCGATGTTTGATAGACTAAACAATAATCATGAAGCTGATCGACGGATTCATTCATAATGAAAATGGTCCTTAGTTGCAGTATTCCTTTGTTTCCTTTCTGCCAGCTCTCATTGTTCTGTTTTCTTACAGCTGTCAGCCACTAACTATTAAACTCCAGAAGTCAAGCGTCAATGGGGACATGTTTAAAACTCGAATATTAAGCTTTTGATTTACCTTGTTGTACCGTCTGTGTAGCTGCCTTCAGTGTTTTAACTTGTGGATGTATACTTTCTAAATGTACCTGAAGCGTCTTCCTCAAGTCTACCTCCTTTTTCATCGCAGGATGAGTAGTTTTCCCTCTCTTCTTGCGCGCCAAAGCAGGCTAATGTTTACACAGCAGGCTCCTCGGACCCTTTCCCTCCTCCTTCCTCCTCTGCTGTTGTGTAACTGTCCTCTTCCGCCAAGGGGTTTTTATTTGCTGCTTGTGCAGCCTAATTTGCCAAATCCTTCATTTGTTGGCTTTTCTCGAGGCTTTTTTATTTTCTTTTTCCACCTCAAGATGTTTTTGCCACCGAAATTTTTGGGATGCTATAGGTGTCTGTGATGTGTCTTGCCAACAAAAGTTCAAATGAAGCTGCCGCTAAGTAAGACCCTTTATGCAAATGTCTGTGTGACTTTGCAGGCTGCGGACACTTTGGCAGTGAAGCAGAAGAGGAGGATATACGACATCACCAACGTACTGGAAGGAGTGGGCTTGATCGAGAAGAAAAACAAGAACATAATCCAGTGGAGGTTTGTAAAACCTGTTTCCATATTTTAGAATCTGTGAAATATTTGCTTTCTTACCGGCATTTGTAATTGCCTTCAATATCGTTGCTCTTTTGAATGTTGTCGATGTTAATATCGTGAGTGTTTGACGTGCTACTGTACTTGAAAAGTAGCATGTTCCTCAGACGAGGAACAGCGGCCGATGAATTCAACATTTTTCTTTTGTACCGTTTTTAGCTGCCAAATCAAATTTTAAATTGGATGTCAATCTGCCAAAATGGCCGATGGAGAGCAAATACTGACTGGTTATGTCAAAACATAGTGTATCACTTGTGTTCATGCTTTCTCCTCTCATCTGTTGTCCTCTCGTGTTTAGGGGAAAGAACTCAGGCAGCCAAACTCAGGAGGTGGTGGAGCAGGTGACGGTTTTGAAGGCCCACATCTCTGAGCTGGAGGCCCAAGAGAAAGAGCTGGACAACCGGAAGGCATGGCTGGAGGAGAACATCAGACACCTTAACCACGATCCCGTCAACAGCACATATCCTTTTACGTCATCTGGCATCAAATGGAGATGTTTAGCCCGAAATTATTTTAGGGTTGTTCAGTTTTGGTTCTGTCCAGTTCAGGTCTTTTCTCCTCTCATCCTTTTCTATAATATTGAGTGCATAACCTGTAATTTTGTTTGAACACATCATGTTGAAGCAAGTTAAAAGTGGACACACTGCCGTTCTTATAAAAAACAACTTACTGTTGAACTGAACATATTAAGAGTTTAAAACATTTACTACTACTTTTACGTTTGATGTTATTCCATTGAAATGTCACTTGGTGTGTTTTGTATCCTTGATTCTTTTTATCTCTCTACAGTTTGTAATTTTAGTACACTTGGGGCTCCATTTACTCATTTCCGAGGGAAATAAAATCCCTACTTGATCCTTTTAACATTGTTTGCTTATTGAACAGAGAGAATGTTATAAAGGAAGGATTATAAATATAATTGCTATTGTCAGTCTCTTTTGAAATCACAGCCAAGCTAATCCTGACTTGCACAATGCTCACAGTCTTGTTTTTCCAGTTAGTCTCCATTTTCATCCCGTAAGTAATCCTGCTGCTGCTTTCTTAACATCTATCCACTTATAAATTTGTCACACATGAAGACATCTGCAATGCCTTCAGCGGAGACACTCTTCTTGCTGTAGTGGCTCCTGCTGGGACTCAGCTGGAGGTACAGCTACCTGAAATGGTTGGTCACATTTTACAAGTCTTCTTACTTGATTGGGATACATGGAATTTTGATCTTCACTATGTTAATGCTAATATTCACCAGAAAGGCCAGATGCCAGATGCCCGAGGTGAAATTCAGGTGTTGCAGCGGCACAAGGACAGAAATAAGTACAGATAAATACAGAAAAGTAAAAAAAAAAGTAAATATGAATTATATTACATTAAGAACGCAAGCGTTATCGAGAGAGCCGCTGCAAAAGGCTGCCTATCTTTAAGTGCCTGGAGCTAAAGTAAACCCCATATAGCTTGTTATAAAAGCAGGCTAATGCCACAATACATTTCTTGTGGCAAGTGAAGTCTAACTGGAAATGGAAAACAATCTTGCCACTAAGGCACAGGGCTCTCTGCACATTTGGCTGTTTATTCTGTACACACTGCCGTGGTTTTTTTTTGGTGTGTGTATATACATTGATTACCATAGTGTCATTAACTAACGCAAAACCTTGTGGTGTTTTCAAACTTGTTATGTGCAAAGTTCAGCTCCATGTGATACTTGTGGATTTCACGAGTGAAGCACTCCAGAGGTGATTCATAAGGTGCTGAAATGCTCCTTAGAGCAGAGGGAAATCCTGATGGTTTTCTGTGGGTTCGCCCCTAAAAAAAAAAAGACCTCTTTCACACACAAGTAGGCATCTGATCCACTGTGTATGTAAAAGTATCGATCGTAGCTGCTGTAATGACGATAAACGTATCCACACTTCTGCTCCTTAGGGCCCGAGTGGCCAGAAGAAGTACCAGGTGAACCTACGCAGCCATTCGGTTCCCATCCAGGTCATGCTCATCAACAGGGATTCAGAAACCACAGTACCTGTGGTCTTCTCTGTGCCGCCCACTGATGACATCTGTCAAATGTCAATGCCAACTCCACCCAGCACTCCCGTCAGCCTGCAGAGGTTCCCTGTCTCGACGTCGGTGTTCTCCACGTCCGACACCACCTCCTCCTACAGCAGCAGCCAGGACTCTCTCTGCTCAGACCACCAGATGGTGCTGCTAGAACATGACGAAGTGCTGACGCCATCGTCCACCCCTCCTGATGTACAGATGGGTAAGGACAGGGATTTGGTCATTTTAATGCTTATTAAGGTCCTTTAGAAAACCACCACGTTCAGTTGTTTCTGACTTTTAACGGCTTCTCTGAGGCTGCAGTGAACATAATTTTTAAGACAAAAGCTTGGTTTTGCACTCAGATTTTAATATGTCTAGCAGTTTATTTTATACATACAGGAGACGCTTTAAACATAACAGAAAGGATTAAATGAATAAAGCCATCCACTGATTCAAAGCCTTATAAAATATAATGAAAATGTTGGCAAAGTTCACCTTTTTCAGTCCACACAATATGTCTAACAATGGTAAAAAAAAAAAAAAAAACAGGCCTCACAAAAAATGTATTGCTTACATATTGAATAAACAGTGGCCTGTACAGATTAGGCAGCCTTACAGTAACACCAAAGTATGATTAGTTTCAGTTCTTTATTTTTCTTTCCCAAATCTAGTGTCATGATTGAGCTGAGCTGACATCCTCCACCCCATGAGTCAGAGGCTGTTATTCCAACCTTTAGCTGGCAATTATCACTTTCGTTTTGTGTCATATCATAAATAGGGTTGGATGTCCACAGTGATGTTGTAAATTATACAGCTTCTTATCAGACATTTTATTGTCATTAATCTCGGTCAGTGTCGCTACAGACAAGCTTGTAGTTTTTTGCTGTGCAGTTATTAAACAAGAATATAAAGAAACATTATTTTTCCTGCATTAGAGGTCAATCTGACCCTCTCTCTCTCAAACTGGCTGGTCATTGAAGTTCAATTAGGTTGAACTTTTGAATTGGAGCAACGCGAAGGAGGCGGGTCCATTTGCGTCAAAGCAAATGTGTCCCGAAAACGAATTGGAAGCTATTTTCAGTCTGACTGCACCATAGGGAACAACAGCAAATGAATACCAGGGGCCGTATTCATAAAGCTTCCTTAAACAAAGAGTTGCTCCTACTGACAAAGGTTTTAGAATGACATTTTCTGTCCCCTTGCAGTTTCGACAGACTTTTAAATATTCTAAATATCAGAGGATCTCCTTGTGTTTGAACTGTATTGTATAATAATGAGGGTAGACAAAATATTAGAAACACCTTCCAGTATGGAGCAATACAATGCAACACATCACAAACTACAGCCTCCAAAATGACCATGAAGTTGAATCAACACCATTTAACAAAAACTGAACATCATAATCTTCTTGAATTTATTGCAGGGATGTTGCATTGGACTGCATTAGTTTTAGCACTGGCTTGGTTAATAAACGGGCAAGTCAGTGTGTATACAGATTTTTTTATTTTTTTGGAATCTTTGTTTGTGTGCGTAGCAGAAACACCTTTTCAGAACTCAGTATTGCTTTCAGTTCCCTTGTCAGAACTGAAAGAATCGTATTGCTGAGCATGTTGTCAGGAAATCAAACCCTGAAGATGAGCCATAAGAAAACACTGCTGTTGTGAAAAAATCATGTGACTTTGGTTCATCATTGTTTTAAAACCTTT
Organism: Gadopsis marmoratus; assembly: GCA_036023855.1. Lineage (NCBI taxonomy): Eukaryota > Metazoa > Chordata > Actinopteri > Centrarchiformes > Percichthyidae > Gadopsis > Gadopsis marmoratus. The sequence continues at coordinate 15,659 of JAVQJF010029682.1, read as the reverse complement.
GCTGTCTACCAGCTGACTCAGAAATATCAGATGTCTGTGTGTTCTGACGTGCAAGAACAGGAAACGTTTAAAAAAAAGTCGCTTCTTGCATCTAGGAAACCATGTGATCATTGCACAACTTGAAGTAAAAATTAAATCGCCACCACCAGGTCTGGACCCATAAGAATAAAAACGATCTAAAAACTTATGTTGTCATTAGCCACAACATGCAAAACCACAGCTATGCTCATTTCAGTGATTATTTGCACTACTAACATAAGACTACTAAGATACTGTATGGATATGAAAGCAAGAAATTATTGCCAAGCATTAAAAATTTGTGTTATAACTTTGAAAACCTAAAATTCTTCCTGTCCTTGAAATTGGAATATACAGCTGAGGAGAAATTGAACGAGGGAGGGTTAAAGTTACATCCTCGTCTTTCTAAAGCCTTTTCCTACATCAACCTTAACTTGTAAATGCTCTGCCTAATTTTTTGTGTATAAAATACACAGGAGCAAGTAAGATGTCTAGAAACTTTCCACATAAAGCTCTACTGGTAGCAACAACATCCTTAAGTAAAGGTAGGTCACAAGGTTCTTGCATGTGACCGTTATGTCACTCTGATTTGATCTCTGATTTGACTTCTTGTATGTATATAACGCAACACCCTGCATTATCCAGTGTCGCAACCCAGACAGCAAAACTGTCTGCATGTGTTCCCACATCATGTCATGCCGAGACTAGACATAGGAGATTCCAGTGTAGGAGAATTCCACTGTGTCAAGTAAATCCACTTCCTTTTCCAGATCTAGGTTTATAAGAAAAAGACAAACAACTCTTGTCATGAGAGTATAAGCATAGATAAATCTGAGCAACATACTCTCACATTAAGAGAAAACCCTGTCAGACCTTGGTCTAGACTTGCTCTATATTAACAAGTGCTATGAGATAACTCTGTTATGATGGAGCGCTATATAAATAAAACTGAATTGAATTGACGTTCCTTCCAGAAAAAATTATGAATATACACAACAGTAACACAATAGACATTTACTTTTAAATGCGTCATCACAATGGCTTGGCTGAGTTAGCCTGGATTTAGTGACGCTGGTAGGTGCATTATTTTACCTTTTGACACAGTCAGGTAAAAAATAACAACTTGGATATACAGGGAGGTCTGTGTGGAACTATTTCTTGACCAGGCGCAAAGACTTCCTTGAGTTTTTATGCTAAGCTAACCAGCTGTAGCTTCATATTTACTGGACAGATATGAGAGTGCTATTAATCTTGTCAGCTAACTCTGGGCAAGAAAGTAGATGGACACATTTCTCAAAATGTTGTAACTCTTACCTGAATTCAAATGTCTGGACTTCAGCACACTTGCAGACCCACTTGCTGGGTGCTGTAAGGAAATCCTCAATTAAATATTGTATGTCTGCAGGGAAACCCTGACTGCGCGTACGATCATATCTGTAATGGCTACCGTGTAATGCAGAAGACCACATAACTAAACCCTGTAATGTTGCAGGTTTCACTTTCTGAAAGGGGCTTTACTGTATAGCTTAATATTCTTGTTGCACCCATCATGCTCCCTGCAGAATGTCACAATCGGTCAGTAGTGGTGTTGGAGCAGCAACAGATGGACCTAGCGATCTCAGAGTTCCAGTCTGTGCTGGATGTCGGCAGCCTGCTGAAGTTCAATGCTGCTGGAGACCACATGAAGGATGACAGAGAGGGTAAGGAACAGAGATTATTCTGTAATTGGATACAGCAGTGAAGCCCGGGGACGGTGTGATGTTTGTTTCACGTTGATTTCGGTTTTGGTACTGTAATGGCTTTAAGATATAAGTTTGCATTTATTCAGAGTTTTGATCTCAAACTTTGTAATAATATATATATATTTTGATATCCAGCTTTAGTGGTTATGAATTGAAATTGCATAGTATATAGCAGTGACTGCTTCACTATACTGTGAAACAAACATATTTTTAATCCTCTTGTAGGTGCTGTTGACCTGATTGATGAGCTAATGTCTACTGATGGTAAGATCTTCAACCCTGGTTTAACTAACCTTAACAAATGAAAAATTGTGTCAACAAATATTTGTAATTATTGTATATTTACAGGTAATCAACAAAAACTAAGAGGTGCTTTGAGCTAAATACTAATGTCAGCATGCTAACATGCTCACAGTTACAATGCTAAACTGATGATTGGCAGGGTATAATGTTTTTACCATATTCAACATCTTAGTTCAGCATGTTTGCATACTAACATTTGCTAATTAGCACTGAACACAAAGTACAGCTGAGGCTGATGGGAATGTCATTAGTTTTGGTAGTTGATCATAAACTCAAGCATTGACCTGGTGACACTGGAAAAGTCTAGAAGAAATGGGCGGCTGTGCTTCAGGAGGCAGAGCAGGTCGTCCTTTTAATTCCAGGGTTAGTGGTTCGATCCTGCCTCCATCTGTCCACATGTTGTGTCCTTGGGCAAGGCACTGAACCCTAAGTTGCTCCTGGTGGAGGCCAGCACTTTGATTGGCAGCTACATCACCATCAGTGTGTGTGACTGGGTGAGTGAGACCAATCTGTAAAAGCGCTTTGGGAACTGTTAAGGTTGAAAAGCGCTATGTAAGTGAAGTCCATTTACCATTTTACCATTCAGGGGATGACCGTAGGACCCATCCTCTGAGCACTGTGGATATCTGTACCAATATTCATGGCATCCAAACAGTAGATTTTGAGATATTTCATCCTGGACTAAAATGGCTGACCGATGCTGCTAGCATGGCTAATAATCTAGTCTTTCGGTCTGTCTTCGTCTTCATGTTTCACACTATTTCTTCTCGTTAATGCTCCTCTCTCCTCTCGCAGGTATAGACTACAGCTTCAACCTGGACGACAATGAGGGAGTGTGTGACCTGTTTGATGTGCAGATCCTCCATTACTGAAGGCTAACTAACAGCACCTCGGCTATATGCTCGTACAATCTCGGGAAGCACTTTTTGCCTCTCTCAAAAGATGCTGTAAACATACCTCTTACCATTTTTGTTAGAATTGCACAGCTGATACTTAAATGTAGGACACCTACTAAATATACAAAAGAACTTTACACACATTAGACTTCACCGCTGTCCACCAGACGAATTCAGTTTACTATACTGACGGAACAAAGTGCCTGAAATTTTAGATATTTATGTAGCCATGAGTCATTATGTGTCCATTGTGGTTTTTAATGGTTTACTGGGTAAATATCTACAACATTACAGAGAAATGGGGTGCCTTAGTGGAAGAAAACCAGGACAAATCCTTCAGCCTCTTACTGCACTTTTGCATAAATGTATCTTTTGTATTTTTCCATATTCAGTGGAAGCCTGAGACTTGAAGACATCTGCTTTCCTCTATGTTGGGATTGTGACAGTGTTTTGCTTTACTGGATAGTCACAGTAACTCAGAACAATTCAGTATTGGCTTTTTCTAACGTTTGATACAGGGTTCTAGTTCAGGGTATGTAAGTAACTTTCATTATATGTAAAGCATATTGTGTAAAAATCTAATTCCATAGTTCTATTTCCTAAATTGGCATATTGTATTTAATGTTTGAATGTTTTGGTTACGTTTTGTAACCTTGTTCTCATGTGAAAATGCCAGAAAACCTATCTTCCAAATTGTTGTATCACTGCCGTTTTAGGCCTTTTGAGTTTTCGTTTTAAAAGAATACTTGCTGTTATATATTTGAATAACTAATATTTTTTACTTAATTAAAAATAATTCTTGGTTCTAGTTTGTTGAAACTGAAACTGGTTGACTGCCTTAAATGTAATTTAAAAAGTGAATTAGCCATATTTCTGATCTGAAATATCAGACGTTAAAGAGCCTTAAGTGGCATTTTTATATATTGATAGTTTTCTTTGATTACAAAAAGTAATCAAAAGATTTTTTTTGTTACATTTTGTCATTTATTTGCACATTTTTGAAAGTCTTTCAATAAATGGGTTTAATCTTGACTTTCAAACTCTTCTTTTCTGATGAGTAATGAATGAGCATGTGTGTAATATATAAATAATATATTATATTTCTGTGAGGCTTTTCTAACAGTTTGAGTTCCGTTTTGGCTAAGTAAAATGTTTTTGTTCTGTTAACAGATGGCAAACCTCAGTCAAATGGTTTCCACGTGAGACGGCACACGTTGCAGAACATGACCTGCAGCATCACTTGATATGTACCAGCTGTGATGCAGGAAGACAACATAAAAAAAAAGTTTGAAATCTTATCTAATCTATGAGGAACTTTCAAAATTTTAACATGCCCTCAATGTGTTTACGTTTTGAATAAGATTAATGACAAACCACAGCATACACTGTATATGGGCAGCAGGAAAAATAACAGAAATTCTAAATATTTAAAGTATGTAGTGCTGTGTTTATGCCTAATTTACAATTGGAGAAAATGTTTTTTGTTTGCTACTATTGATAGGTTGACAACCCCTCCAGTGTCAGCAGCTTCTGAACTTTACTACTTTATTACTAATGTAATTCAGAAAAATTAGGCAAAATTAGTCAATTTCTCCATTTCAGGTTTGTAATGCATCCACTTAAAACCAATTGAACTGGCATGACCCAGTTTGATCCTATAAAACCTTGGAAGACATTGTGCAACATTTGTTATCTACCTGCAGGGTTTTTGAATTACTTGGCTTCAGCTCTTCTGCAAATAGTCAACCCTTCTCTACTGTGGACTTAAGTCACTCTTAAAAAACAAATAATCTAGACTCGCTAACAAACGATTACAAGCCTGTATCAAACCTCCCGTTTTAAGTAGAAGCATTGAAAAGGCAGTTTTTCACCAGCTTAACTCCTGGGCCTAAACAATAGTTTGTATGTTTTCCACGCAGGATTTTGACCACAGCACGGAGTCTGATCTTGTTAAGGTCTTGAATGACATCCTCTTAAACTCAAAACAGTGGAAAGGTTTCAGTCTTGGTTTTATAATAACTCAGTGCTGCATTTGACTTGGTTGACCACAACATACAACTAGACAGACTGAAAAACTGGGTTGGACTTTCTGGCGCAGTGCTAAATTGGTTTGAATTCTATTTGGAGAACAGGGGCTTCTTTGCTCTGAACAGTAGATACACAGAGTGCTCCCCGTAGTGCAGATTTATGGAAAACAACAAAATATCTTGCAATAATTATGCAGATAACACACTAATTTGTATAATTAACTCATTAGGTAACTATGGTCCCATACAAGCACTGAAATCAATGATTGGATGTGCTGAAAGTTAAAGATAAATCCAAAGAAGGACTGTCTTTTTCATGTTGTCGTGTTTCTTTTATGTATTTTCTTAATGCCTTTCTGTTTTGTTTTTGGAAGATGCTATACATATAAACCTGCCTTGCCTTTTGAACAAGGATATGTTGTAACCAGTCTGCAAAGGGCAAGCAAAGTAACACTGGCCTGTGTTTATCTAAGTAGCTGAAGAGTGTGCCGATACTGGACTGCATGACTAAATGTTTCAATGCGTGTTAAACAAAAACAGTAATGGTAAAGTAAGATTTGCAACTATCATCAACTCATGAAATGCTTACTAGAAGTTGTTTGTTAGTCTGTTGTGCAGACTTGTCTGCTCAGAGGTAAACTGTGAAGCGTATGTGCAGTAAATGTGTCTCAGATGTTCTGAGGAATTCAGGAAACAACAAAGCCGTGGCTTTCCCTCTTGAAAGGGAGTAAAATTCCTCTGCGTCTAGATTTGGCACAAGACTGCAAGCAACACAGCCAGTGCTAAAAGGATATTTGGTGGATGGTTTGATATGTGAAATATTTACATTTTCAGGAAATCAAAGTCATCTGCTATCTATCATCACCTGAAAATACATGATCAGAATGGACATAGTTTAACAGGAATAAGATCCAAAATCATGCCTCTTCACATTATGTCAGTGGTGCAGGGCATGTTTACATCTGGTTTATAGTATGTGTAGATGTATAACACCAAGTAGTTTAGAAGTATTTACTTAAGCTGATTACAATTTAAACATGCATTATTTATAAGTTACAAAGTTGATGATTTTTGAAAAGAGCTCCAGCTCACTCATAGTTTCATAAATAGATCTTCTTTATCTTATTCCATTTCCTTTATTTCAGCTGTATAGTGTGTAATGAATGGTATCAAGTTCAAGCATGAATCTTAATTGCACTTTGTACTGTGTGGACATCTGGAAAAGTGTTGCATGTTTCTTGTGAAATCCTGGAGGAATATCTGTTAGAACTGGATATTTTAAAACCAACTAAATTTAAGCTTATGATCCATCCTGCAAAGGGTTTTTGATTCTATAGGACTTTATTTCTGTATAACACGTTTAAGTAAAAGTTCAAAGAGTTAATGGTCATAAAAATTCAGTTGAAATTAAATATTGTTTCTTCTGGACAAAACCGAGGAAACAAAAACATAAAATTCTTTCTTTTTAGCTTTAGCATTTAGCTCAAAGCACTGCAGCTGTCCCTAAGTACAGTCTTACAGAGCTGATAGCATGTTTGTAGACTCTTAGTCTTGTTTCATGTCTACTTCAAGTCAAAGTTCAAAGAGGTGATTGCCATTACCATGCAAAATACAGTTAAAATGAAATATTGCTTCTTCTGGACCATGATAATAAAAAATCTGACAAAACAGCAAACCAAGAATTAACAAATTCATCTTTTACACACCAAACAATAACAACCTCCTCTTTTTGATGTGGAGGGGAATTGAGTGTTAAAACATCTGTGGAAAATGTGTACATGTTAATGTTTTCCACACATCACATACTTGTGTCTTCTCTTCTACTATACTAAATAAGTGATTCTGATACACACAGACGTCTAAACACCATGACACACTAGTGGTAACTCATATTGAGAATGTGTTTGTCTCTTGGGATGCACTGCAGGAGTTAAATGACATGTCCATCCCTTCTCCCTCTGCAGGATTTTCCCTCCTCTTTCTCCTCTTCTCACCAAACGTCTTGGCCACCTTCATCATGCGCTGCCTGAAGGACGACCCCATTGAGGCGTAGAGGATCGGGTTGAGGGAGCAGTGAGTGAGGGCCAAGCTCTCGGTCACCTGAGCCGCCTGATCCAACACTTTACTTGTCCCGCAGTGGGTCACTAAGACGTAGACAGAGTCCATCGCTCGATAGACCTTCAGCACGTTATAGGGCAGCTGAGTGACCACAAACACCCCCACTACTATCAGGAGAACACGTAGAGCTTTCCACTTCTTTCCTCTGCTCTCAACGGGGAGGTCCTTCAGTGCAGAGCCCACGTTCCAGTAACAGATCACCATAACCAGGAGAGGAAGCAGGAATCCCAGCAGAACCTCTGCCATCTCCAGGGCAGCTTTCCCCCCTCCAGCCATTGATGAAGAGTAGATGGCCAGACAGATGCTCCTATTAGATGCCCATCTCACGTCTGAGAGTATTAAATCAGGAAGACCAAGCATGAAAGCTGTCACCCAAACAACTAAACACACCTTCCAACAGTGTCTCCTGTTGAATATCCTCTGCAGCCGCCCTCTTTGGTCTGTACCTCGCGCCCTGGCTAATGCTAAGTAGCGATCCAGGCTGATGCAGGCCAGCAGCAGCATGCAGCAGGTGAAGTTGACCGTGTAGCAGGCCGACACAATCTTACAGACAGCCTTTCCCAGCTTCCAGCCCCTGGCCGCATCAGCAGCCCAGAAAGGCAGCGTGAAGAGGAGGAGCAGGTCGGCCACTGCCAGGTGGGTCAGGAAGGTGTCTGTCATGGTCTTGAGGCGTTTGTGGTATGCGTAGACGGCCACAACTAAGGCGTTTCCTGCCAGTCCCACCACCAGACACACAGTATACATGATGGGGAGGAAGAGGGCTGCGAAGGAACGGATGTCACCCTTCTCACAGAGGGCCGGGTAGTCATCATAGCTGTAGTTGAGGCTGATGTTTTCATGGTAAAAGTAATCATCCTCCGCTGAGACATCCATGCTAATCAGATGAAGCTGTGAGGGAGGACATTTTGAATTACTTGTCTGTGGCCTTTAAACATCCACAGCTCTGCTTGTGCAACACATGCATATGGTGGAAAGCATGTAAGAGATAAATGAAAAATACACAGAAACTGGAAAATGTGGGGGGAAAAACATTGCTTGAGCAACAACGTGTTCATACTTAGTCATGATAATGTAGTGTGATGACTTCCAACTGTAGAGCCAGTGTCTGGATTTAATGTTCTGATTACAATAAAGTTGTCAGAAATTAGTTTGTTTTACAGCTGATCTGCAACCAGGATTGACCCCAAAACAAATTAAACCTCTAGTTTGGGAAAGTACTCCTAAAGAAGAAACGTTAAAAGTCAGCAAATGACTGTGTGACTGGAGCAAAATACTGTTCTGTGATAACATCTGTAGGCGTTGTCAGACCTAACAGTTTTGGGGACTCCCTGAGAGGAACTGCCCATTGGGGAGCTCCCACGAGAACGTTTGTACGCAAGCCGGCCCGGCGGTTGGCATGGCAACGTGGCTTTTGCACAACATACTGTACAACAATGACAGCTGTTGACTCAATTAATACAAAAGTCAAATTCTTCCTTATTAAATAAATTCTAGTTTTTTTCTTGTTTTTGTAACGAATGTCTAATATATGGGGCTAATGGAAGATTACATTTTTCCTTATTAAGTAAATATATGGATCATGTTTTGTCATTCGTTTACAGAAAAAGCTGGTAAAACCCTTGCATTGCTTGGCTAAAGTAATTGTTAAATTCATTCAGTTATGAAAATTGAGGAAATACTCAAGTTAACTACAAGTACCTAAAAAAGTTAAATTAGCTTCACAAAAGACCAGCTACAACTGTGAAATGCTGTTTACAATATGCATCAGCAGTAATGATGACTCTGCTCTAATACACATCCATATCTATTATATTCTGTTGTGGGAGTTAAAACCCCCCCAGAATCCATTAATATAATATTTATAATATATTATCCTGCATATTAAGCACTTTCAATTTTAATACTGAAATAGCATTTGTAGAACGTATACTTTTACTTGGGCAAATCTTCAATGCAAGACCTTCACTTTTAATAGCATTTCTATTTTTCCACCAGCTATTTTAAAGTACTATCAAATGACTTTACGCTCGATTAGTTACAGCAAAGACAAATCATGCATGTAGAATTAATTAACTGATTAAAAAGATGAAGACACATTTTTCAGTATTAAGCAGTGGTTGGGGAAATCATCTTATCAGCTGTAACGTAAGAGACAGGCTACATAAAGCAACACACATTATAATCTTGACTCACCTCTATAATGTGAGTGAGTTCAGTCACGGGCTTTGCTTCTCTGGCCAGAGAGTCGGGAATCTGTCCCTTTTGAAGTCCAGCTGAGTCTCGTAGCTCCACACGTTGTAAAACTTCTGAGAAGGATGACTCAGAGCGAGAGCGAGAGAGAGAGAGAGAGAGAAAGAAGTCAAGAGACAGAAACCACGTCACATCCAAAGCATTATGTTTTAGTGTTAATTGAGGAACCCGTTTTTGTTTTTTTTTCACATGCAGATATGTTAACAGCACATCAACACCAGAGGAGCGCCTCAAAACAAAACGTCATTACACCGAGCTTAAAAGTTGAACCTGCACTTTTGCAAACATTGATGATTTGAAGATGTTTAAATAAAGACTTAAAATAAGTATTGCTTCTTAAAATATGGGATATTATATAGTCATTACTCAGTATCCTAGTGCCACAAAAAAATAATGGATTTTTATTTAATTTTACATCCTCACCCATAGTGTTAATAGCTGCACCACAGTGAAAACCAACAGGAATGTGGAAGGTTACCTTTCAGGTTTAATCTGACAAGGTTTGGCAGAGGCACAGTGTTTTTTTTGTTTGTTGTTTTTTTTAAATGCTTCCTTCTGCTCGGTGCACCACCCAGCAACATGTATTTTCCTCCCCACAGTCCAAAGACATGAAGGTCAGATGAATTGGCTACTCTAAAGACTTTTATTTACTTAAAATACAAATAACTGGCTCTTTTGTTTTTTAATCAGTAACACTTTTTTAAACTGCTGTAGAGCACATATGCTGATGTCAGCAGAACGACAGGGTTAATATTCCTACAAAATCAAAGGGAAATAGAAGTCTAACTCACAAGGACTTGAAACAAATACCAGTCACAATACACTTTGGCAAGAATGAAAATGTATACAAATTCTCTAGTTCATCATACATCATAAATTATTTGTTTTTTATAATTATATTGTGAATATAATCAAAAGTGAATATAATCGAAGTATGAAGTAGTAGAAAAAAGAAATACTCAAGTGAAGTACAAGTACCTCAAAATTTTACTTAGGTTGTTTGTAAGAAATGTATAGCTAACATCATGTAACTTGTAACGAAAGCCTAAAAGGTGATTTTGTTTGCAACCAAGTACACAAAGTGAATTATTACTATAAATAAATCAACAGCACTTGAAGTGAAAGCTCACCTCATTATTGGTAAAAGCAGACATTTGTAAGCTGTATATCATGGCATCTAAAAGGCAAAATGATTTAAGCAAACAGAAAGGCCAAAAATCAGAGCTTCCTTGAAGCAAAGATGTAATTAGTGCAGGTTTTCGTGTCTTCAGTTCCCTCGTCGTGCTTGTTCCAGTTTCTTCTGATCACTGATGTAGAATAAAGGAAGAAAAGTCTCAGTATGTGTGCAATGCAACAAGTACAGGATCCCCAAAACATCAATCAATCTAGTGGTTGAATATTAAATTAAATATATGTTTTGATTTTGTTCACCTGATCTCTCTTTGACTTGACAACATGGCAAGAAGACAACGCCGCTCTCAATCTTTCTTACTATTCATCCTCAAAATGTGAAGCACACTTACATTAGTTTGTCCAAAACTGGCAACAGAGGGTTTGTTGTTGTTGGAATCTGTAAACAAGTAAAAAAGAGTCTTAAAATGAGAAATTGAACTCAAAGACATGTAAACAGCCACGGCCCATGGGACACATCTGGGCTCAGTGTGCCTCATAAAATAAAAACAGACATGTGAATGTTTTGCTACGCCCTGATATTACAAACTTGACTTGCTTATTTGTGTTATCCCCTCCCACACTCATTTGTTGTAAATACTTTTTCTTTAGTATTTGGAATACCTCTATGACTCCCATTCCCATCATGAGCTCATCTTCATGCTGTGATAGAACACAAACATTTATTAACTGATATCAGTAACAAGCTCACTGACTATTTTAAAAAGCCATGTAGATCCTGGGACATTGCCATATTTTTTTCATAAATAAAGAAATAAATCCATTTGTCAGTTCTTTATCTCTGTCACACTCACTTAGTCCCTCCACCTATAACACAATCAGGAGAAATCAGCCATTACACAGAAAACCACCGTTTTCTACAGTTGAAATGTATTCCACGTCACTTTGAGACGGTTGTTGATCATCTTTTACCGGAGCGGCTGCGGCGGTAAACCCGGCGGTAAACCCACTGAACTAAAGCCAGAATGCATATTTGACTTCCTCCACAGCGGGAGGAAGTCATGGTATGCTTTCAAGTACTTTCAAGTACTTTCAAGGTATCCTTTCAAGGTATCCTTTCAAGGTATCCTTTCAAGGTATCCTTTCAAGTACTTTCAAGGTATCCCAAGGTTTCAAGGTATCCTTTCAAGCACTTTCAAGGTATCCTTTCAAGCACTTTCAAGGTATCCTTTCGTATTTGTGTTTTATCAACATGTTTTTGTATTTTCAAAATGCACCAAAAATGCACAAAACATAAGAAAATACAAAAACATGTTGAAAGAACACAAAATACGACAAAATACAAATACACACTGAAAACAAAAGCAATTACAGAAATGCGTTGAAAATACAAACATTCACCAAAAATACACAAAACACAAGCAAATACAAAAACAAGCCGAAAATACACAAAACAAGGAAATACAAAATCAAGTCAAAAAAACACAAAAGACAAGCAAATACAACAAAATGCAAACTTTCAAGGTATCCTTTCATGTAATTTCAAGGTATCCTTTCAAGGTATCCTTTCAAGGTATCCCAAGGTTTCAAGGTATCCTTTCAAGTACTTTCAAGGTATCCCAAGGTTTCAAGGTATCCTTTCAAGCACTTTCAAGGTATCCCAAGGTATCCTTTCAAGTACTTTCAAGGTATACTTTCAAGGTATCCCAAGGTTTCAAGGTATCCTTTAAAGTACTTTCAAGGTATCCTTTCAAGCACTTTCAAGGTATCCTTTCAAGCACTTTCAAGGTATCCTTTCATAATTGTCTTTTTTCAACATGTTATTGTATTTTCTTGTGTTTTGTGTATTTTTGCATTTTTTGTATTTGGTTGTCTTTTGTGTTTTTTTGACTTTTGTATTTTCTTGTTTTGTGTATTTTTGCATTTTTTGTATTTTCTTGTCTTTTGTGTTTTTTTGACTTGATTTTGTATTTTCTTCATAGTATAGTATGCCATAAGAAAATAAGAAAACTATAGTATATTACGTAGTGAAATGTTTTTATAGTATGTTGTAAAACCTTCATAGACCTTCATAAAAACCATCATAGTATAGTACTTTGTAAAAAACCTTATAGTATAGTACATCGTAAAAAATGTTTATGGTGTCGTAAAAGAATGTATAGTATGTTGTTAAAACTTCATAGTATAGTATGTCGTAAAAAACTTCATAGAATTTCATAAAAACGTGACAGTATACTATGTCGTAAAAAATGTCAGTCATATAGTATGTCGTTAAAAACAGTATAGAATTTCACAAAAAACTTCATAGTAGGTAATAAAAACTTCATAGTATAGTATGTTGTAAAAAATCCATAGTATGTCGTAAAAAAGAAAAATCCATAGTACGTCATAAAAAACATGACAGTATACTATGCCATACAAAATGTCATAATATAGTATGTCGTAAAAAACATAGTATAGTCCATCGTGAAAAGCTTCATAGTGCATCATAGAAAATGTCATAGTATATAGTATGTCGTAAAAAACTTCATAGTATGTCATAAATGTCGTAAAAAACGTCATAGTATAGTACATTGTAAAAACGGGATACCTTGAAAGTGCTTGAAAGACTACCTTGGGATACCTTGAAAGTGCTTGAAAGGATACCTTGTGATACCTTGAAAGTACTGGAAAAGATACCTTGAAAGTGCTTGAAAGAATACCTTGTGATACCTTGAAAGTACTGGAAAAGATACCTTGGGATACCTTGAAAGTGCTTGAAAGGATACCTTGGGATACCTTGCTTGAAAGTGCTTGAAAGGATATATAAGGAAATGTTACTCTTTAATATGGTGTACGACCACGTTTTAACCGTAAAAAACGTCATAGTATAGTATGTCGTAAAAAAATTCATATTACATCATAAAAACGTCATAGTATGGTATGTTGTAAAAAACATCAAAGTACGTCATAAAAAACTTCATAGTACAGTATGCCATAAGAAAATAAGAAAACTATAGTATAGTACGTCGTGAAATTTTTTTATAGTATGCTGTAAAAACTTCAAAGACCTTCATAAAAACTGTCATAGTATAGTACTTTGTAAAAAATGTTTATGGTGTCGTAAAATAATGTATAGTATGTTGTTAAAACTTCATAGTATAGTATGTCGTAAAAAACTTCATAGAATTTCATAAAAACGTGACAGTATACTATGTCGTAAAAATGGCAGTCATATAGTATGTCGTTAAAAACATCTTAGTATTGTTATGTTCCGTCGGTGTATGACTGTGTTTCATGTGTTCATTGCTTTGGGGCTCCTGTCTCTGCCTCCCTCGTGTCTCCTTGATTGTGTAAGTGGTTTCACCTGCTCCCTTGTGTTCAGCTGTGGTCCATCCCCTCGTTAGTGTCCTGTGTATTTAAGTGTGTTCAGTTCTCTGTGTCCTTGTGGCGTCGTAGTCAATGTTCGAGTGGTCGGTGTTTGTGGTCCATGTCTGTTTGTTCGCCCCCTTTTTGTAAGTACATCTTTGCTTACGCCTTCATTAAAGACATTATGCTTTCTGGCTGTGTGCGCTTGGGTCCCTCCACTCCTCCACCCACACCCGGTCGTGACGAGTATAGTACATCGCAAAAAACATAGTATAGAATTTCACAACAAACTTCATAGTAGGTAATAAAAACTTCATAGTATAGTATGTTGTAAAAAACTCCATAGTGTGTCATAAAAAACATGACAGTATACTATGCCGTACAAAATGTCATAGTATAGTCTGTCATAAAAAGCTTCATAGTGCGTCATAATAAATGTCATAGTATATAGTATGTCGTAAAAACATTCATAGTATGTCATAACGGTGTCGTAAAAAACTTCATAGTATAGTATGTCTTAAAAAAATCATTACGTCATAAAAACTTCATAGTATAGTATGTTGGAAAAACAAAGTACGTCATATAAACTTCATAGTATAGTATGCCATAAGAAACTTCATACACTGTCATACATAGTATATAGTATGTCATAAGAAACTTCATAGACTGTCATAAAAACCATCATAGTATAGTACATTGTAAAAAAAGGATACCTTGAAAGTACTGGAAAAGATACCTTGGGATACCTTGAAAGGATACCTTGAAAGTGCTTGAAAGGATACCTTGGGATACCTTGAAAGTACTGGAAAAGATACTTTGGGATACCTTGAAAGTACTGGAAAAGATACCTTGGGATACCTTGAAAGTGCTTGAAAGGATACCATGGGATACCTTGAAAGTGCTTGAAAGGATATGTAAGGAAATGTTACTCTTTAAAAAGGTGTACGACCACATTTTAACCATAAAAAATGTCATAGTATAGTATGTCGTAAAAAACATCAAAGTACGTCATAAAAAACCATCATAGTATAGTATGCCATAAGAAAATAAGAAATCTGTATTGTATTGTACATTGTGAACATTTTTTATAGTATGTTGTAAATTCTTCTATATACTATAAATTATTCTAATACTTCATAGACCTTCATATAAAACGTCATAGTATAGTACTTTGTAAAAAACTTCATAGTATAGTATGTCGTAAAAAAACCTCATTGGATTTCATAAAAATGTGACAGTATACTATGTCGTAAAAAATGTCAGTCATATAGTATGTCGTAAAAAACATCTTATTGAATTTCACAAAAAACTTCATAGTAGGTAATAAAAACTTCATAGTATAGTATGTTGTAAAAAAATCCATAGTATGTCGTAAAAAAAAATCCATAGTATGTCATAAAAAACATGACAGTATACTATGCCGTACAAAATGTCATAGTATAGTCTGTCGTAAAAAGCTTCATTGTGCGTCATAGAAAATGTCATAGTATATAGTATGTCGTAAAATAATTCATAGTATGTCATAACAGTGTTGTAAAAAACTTCATAGTATAGTATGTTGTAAAAAAAATCATATTACATCATAAAAACTTCATAGTATAGTATGCCATAAGAAACTTCATACACTGTCATAAAAAACATCATAAGTATAGTACATTGTAAAAAAAGGATACCTTGAAAGTGCTTGAAAGGATACCTTGGGATAACTTGAAAGTGCTTGAAAGGATACCTTGGGATAACTTGAAAGTGCTTGAAAGGATACCTTGGGATACCTTGAAAGTGCTTGAAAGGATACCTTGAAAGTACTTGAAAGGATACCTTGAAAG
>JAVQJF010029681.1:0-33205 GCA_036023855.1 Gadopsis marmoratus | reverse complement strand
CCCCCCCCCCCCCCCCCCCCCCCCCCCCCCCCCCCCCCCCCCCCCCCCCCCCCCCCCCCCCCCCCCCCCCCCCCCCCCCCCCGAGACGGGTTGGTTGTTAATGAAAGTGACCTTTTGTAAACACCCTGACTGCTTCTGCTACTTCTGCTAATTTCGGTTGGAGCAAAAAAAGCTCAGCATGTTCTTAAAAGAACACGCCACAGACATCCATACACCACACATGCTCTTTAGTAGCCGAGCCAGCGATATGATATTCAGTATAATTGGCAATTGGTGAAATTTTAGAGATGACGCACTCAAAGTCAGTGAAAATGGTGACGACAACTCAGTTTAACCTTATTTTGTTGTTTTATTTCCTCAGATTGATTGGTTCAAACAGGCCGATTATCATTATCACCTGGGCATATCTCAGTACAAACACTGTCCACTGCTGCTATTGATTATGGTCCGTCTCTATGGGAAAAAAAAATGAACAAATAACACTTTTAAGTAAAAAAAAAAAAAAAAAAACATCCTCCATTTACAATAATATTTTCTGAAAAACTATTGGACTCAAGGCAATTTTCAAATAGAGGAATAGACTTATTTACCCTCTGTAACACTGGTGGATATTCGTACACTAACACATCTCCCTGAATCCCATCAGAAAGGCCACAAATGTGCATCAAGTAATTGTCATCAGGTTGGGGCATGTTAAAAGAGTGAGAGTGAGCTTTTTCAATCAAACCTGACAGTATGAGAATAAAGGAACAGCAATCTCTTCATCTTCTGTGATGGATTTCTCGCTGTATGACAGTCGAACGTCTTTGCAAAGAGCTAAGAGGGACTTTCTCTTTGATTCTGAGGGGCTCGTGTTAAACTCTGAGATTCGTATTTTACACTGCTAGAAAAATTATTTGATTAAACTCCATTTTACTGTAGCTGCAGAGAAAAGCTATTTTCGAAGACAACCGATACTGAACCTTAAGGAATTAAAAAGGTAAGATTTGACTTATATTATACAATATTTTACAAAGAAACTCTAGGGAAGAGTGTTCTCTACTTTTGTTTCCTTATCTTAGAAGAACAAACTTAATAGAGAGAATTTAAATTATTTTTATTTATTTATTTTAAATTAATTGTAATACTATTTAGATAACTAGGTGCATAGTTAGATCCTGGTCCACACTACTTACCAGTTGGTGGTAGTAACGTAGCATGATGCTGTTTGCCAATTGCCATAGAACATCAAGAAGAAGAATAGGGAGGGAAGTGTAAGAGCTTTTTTGGAGTAGCAAGGACAATGACTGTACAGAGAGGAACAGGACTTTAGCTTTGCTATCAGTAGGACAGCAGACTTTTTAATGATTTAATGCCTATTTTGTTTTCCTTATGTCTGCAAGAATAAAGTTGACCTGTTATGAGAAGACTGAAAACATTGAATTTAAATTGCAAAACAATGCTTTGCGGTCTTCATTTCCTGCACCCACACCTCAAAGTGAGAAAAAGAGAAACGATCCCGACCTCTCAAGACATCACAGTAGCCAGACAAACAAAAGCACATAACATATAAAGCACATGAGTGAACATGTCTTTGCCAAATTTCATGACAATGCAAGCAATAGTTGCGGAGACAATTCACTCAAAGACATAAATATCAGTTTTATGGAACTAGAGGAAAATTCAGGGTCATCAACATCTAACATATTTCAGTCTGGACCAAAGTGGTGGACCGTTTGACCAGCTAGCGACTTCCATACACAAAGCCCTGCAGCTAGCGTAGCTAAAAAGACCACAAATGTGGTTCCAGGATCACAAACAAGGACTTTCTGCTTTTCTCTGTTTTTTATATGTATAGTTAGATAGCGCTGACCAGAAATGAAATTATAACTCCACTATGGACAATAAAAGCCAAGGGATTGTGCTTATCCTACACAGCTCTGCTGTGGAAGAAGATAATGAAAAGAGGCCCGAAACATCAGATTTCAGAGATCCACTTCTACTGAACGTGGGTTTCTGCAGCTCGAGGTTTCTTTGCTTTGTGTGTGTGTCCTGTCCAGTTTTCCAGGCTATATTGGGATGCATTTGTTTGACAGGACAAGATACTAATGGGGTTCACTCATTCCAACATTCAGCAAAGAGACATAGTGTACAGCACAGCACAGCACAGACTAACGGGACATGTCATGACGTCCCTCGCTGCAGACATGAGATGCTGGAGAGTTATGTAACTTCGTAACTTCTAAACATAGGATCTGTCAGGACTCCACTTAGCTTGGGTAAACATGGCACCACTGTCCACACACATGCACACGCGACTGATGTGTGCAAACACTGCTGTCCTCCTGAAAATAATTACAGCAAAGTTGTCATTTAATTTCTAATTAAGATATCTGACGTGACTAATGCAGAACAAGTTTTACTATCGGATGGTGTGACAGCATTTATGCCATAGAAACTTGAAACCGAGCCACCGTTTCATGCCCATTGAGGAGTACAGCAGCTCAACACGGCCATCCAGAAAAGTGTCAGACTTCCTACATCCTTTGCCAATCCACTGCCCCCCCCGAAGACTACATGGTTATCAAGTAAAAACGGTCATTAAGATTCCTATCAGCTGCTGCAAAAGACAATCCACTCTGCTCACTTCAGCAGCAGAAACAGTCGGTTCCCATCCCAGACTGCTCCTGGGTGATCAGGTGTCTACTTTTCCTCCCTCATTCTCAGCAGGAGGTAGAAGAGTATTACCTGCATGGGATTTTCGGAACAGTAAGTTCTCCTACGTGATACGAGTGCCTCATTGTGAGTGAAGACAATGCGTTGTACTGGAGACAATGCCTGAGTCTCCTCAGTGTAATCCGAGCATTAGGACACACAATGCCTGACAGCTGGAGCTAGGTAACTCAAAACAACCTCTGAGAGAGTGTGACAGCAGACGGAGATTTATTAACTATATGGTGACGGCGCATTTTAGCCTCGGCTTACAAGACCATGCCAGAAAAGATACGTTTGTTTGATTAATTCTATAGGGAGAGAAAAAGCTCAAATGATTTTATTTACTGAGCAAACACTTCCACAGCTGATCAGCATAGTACAGTGTTCACTGAACCTCGAGGCGTCGGACTGTGATGTGACTGCCTTACATACAAATTCACATTCGAGCGTCAGACCCGTTTTACGGTTCAGAGTGTTCCGACATGCAAACGGGCCGACAAGCGGCACAGAACAAAAAGTTAAATCCACGGACTGTAACTGATGTCAAAGTGTAGCAAATTCTCAAAATACTTGACAGGTTGAAATCACTGTGTAATGAACAAGTTTTCATTCTTTTTAACAACCTGCTTTCTTCGTTTTGCCAGCTTTTAGCCTTTCAGCTCCTCAGAACTGAGCACTGGAATTGGTCAAATTAGTAACCTTAACAACCTCCCTCCCACGAATGTTTTCACCTTCTTCATTGGAAAAAAAAGTGATGTTGCAATGAGTAGAGAACACACAGGTGCTCCTGTGCGTGCATGGGTGATTTAACTACCCCACACAGGTTTGGAGGCTTTGCCTTTAGGTTGCTAAGAAACACAGATATTTTTGGGATTAGTGTAAAGTTTGCATATCGAGTCGTCTCTTCAGGAGGAGGGAAGCAAAAGAAACAGACTAGAGGTGATCGCAAGGTAAAGGCATTCAAAGAGGGCAGTGCACCCATAAAAAGTACAAACTAATGTAGAAAGAATTGAGTAAAAGAGAGAGAAGCTCAAGTGCAACAGTAGAGAGATGGATGGTAGAGAGAGGGGGAGTGGATGAGAGAGTGACGGGGCAGCAGACAAGATGAGTTGAGTAGGAGGACCTGTGGGCTGGCTTGAGCGCTAACAGATGAGTTACAGAAACTGAGATAAAAGGTATCAAGAGAGGTTCATAGCAAGAGGAGGGGGGGGATGAGTGCAAGTAGGTGATGTATTGTGAGAAAGACAACTGTTTAGAAAAAGAGAAGGGAAGAGGAGGGATATTGTTCTACAAGTAGATCTTATAAAGTGAATTTGGCTGCAAGTCACAGTTGAGACGTGAGAACATTTCTTTCACACATCTGCGTATCAACAAATAAAGTTCAGGATCAAATAACAGCTTAAAGAATATACACACACACACAGCTGCCCACACATGCACAAAAGAAAAATGCTGTATACGGCAGTCTTGCGCCATACTACAACAGTTGTCATGGTTACGGTGCTTCTCAACCACCTACAGTGGCGTCAGCCTCCCTGGATGCTCCGAAGGGATCCAAGTGTAAGCACGTCACTCATCGCCTACTGTCTCTGTGGCACCTCAGGCTACATACCATCACTCACACGAATGAAGTGGATAATAAAAAAATCTCTTAAAAAAAAAATCAAGAAATCATGATTTACAGAAGAGGCAGGTGCAAGAATTATGAAAGGCGGGTTTATGTGCAAGTTCGGTTGCACACAAATGAAATTGAGAAGAGTGAAAAAAGAGTGAGGGAAAAGACAAAAGAGCCGTGTGAGGAGAGAGTAGAGAGAAGGAGGGAAGGATAATGAAAACAAGAAAGAGAAAGGCGGCGACACCTGCAAGACCACAGAAGGAGACTGAACATACAAAGAGTTTCTTTCCAAATAGAGAGATTCTCCATTTAAAGAAACCTGTTATAATACAATGAATGCAAAGCACTGCATTAATAATTGGGTTATGAGCCATCTTAAGGTGTTTAACTAAAACAGTGTTTGTGGCACATCAGTTGACCCTCAAACGATTAAAAAAAAAAAAAAAAAAAAGCACAGATTTTATAAAAGAACACTCTGTGTGCTTGTGTCCGCGCTTACCGCCGCTCAACACGGTGACGCGTGGAGTCACATCCAGGTCCAGGGGCGTTCTGAACGGGTAGCCGGCCGCCACACGCACACAGCAGCTGAGCAGCAGGAGCCGCACCGCAGAGCATCGAGCTCCCTGCATCTCCGTCGAGCGTCTCGTGGGACACGCGCACACACTCTCCGACCAGGGTGTATGCGCATGCACTCACACAAACATGTTCTCTCTGCGACTCACATACACCCCTGCACATACGCACACTGTAGGAATGAAACACACACAATAAACCAACAGTGTTAGTAGTCAGAAGAAACACGAAATGCTGTGCATGACTGAAAATGTCATCTCAAAAAGTCAGAGGACAAGTTGAAGAATTAGGAAAGCGGGTGAAGTTGAGCGGCACCGTTCAAACACGCTAAATGAACTGAACTGGAGGATTTCACAAGGATGACGACAGAGATATGAAAGGGAGGCTTTTGTAGATCAGTGGTGCTCTGGCTCTCCATGTTACAAAGTATTGCAGTCTGCAGTGTGTGAGGAGCAGCTGCAGAGTCTAAACACAATGACTGAAAATATCATTAACCAAACAACGACTGTCAAACAGAGCTTACGTGCCGTTATCGCGAGCAAACACTTGGGGGATTAAACAGCGATGTGGAGCAATCCAGACGGATAAAAGGTGTGAAACCGGCTCAAACAGCAGGCGTACCCGAGAGGAGCCAAGATTGTGAAATATGATCATCTCATCATGTGTGTGTTGTGATGTGAATGCCAATGTTGTTCCCGGCAGAACAAGACCCTGTTTTGGAGGAGTGAAGGGAGAGACGGAGAGAGGAGGGGGAGGGAGGAGATGGTGTGCGTTACTATCGCATGCACCAGCGCACACACCAACACTGACTGACTGTGGAGCATCACATCATCCGATTTTATTTGGCGGAATGGTGACATCTCTCTTTCTCTTACTCTCTGTCTTTATGTCTCTCTTTCAAACACATTCTCTCTCTCTCTTTCTCCCCCCCTTCACAAAGCATGCCTCTAGCACCCTAAAGAAGCTGATCGTCCGGGGAGGCTGCTCGCTTCTTCTATCACGAGCACACACACACTAACACAAAGCTATTTACACGTACAAATAAAAAAAAGAAGAAAAAAAAAAAGAAAAGTGAAGCCATTAGCACAAGTGTATGTGACTGCACTCTTACAGAAAGTCCCAGCGGTCCCTCAGGGCTGACACCATGACAACGGCTGGCTTGAGCATTGCAAAATGTAACAGACAAACACAGCAGCATGCAGGTGTGGGTAAGAGAGACACTCCACCAACTGTGATGTTAACAGTAGGTAGTAACAGTAAGACAGGGAATCACAAGCTCATAGATGTACTGCAAGTACTGTATACACTGTGATATTATAACCTTTTACTACCCACTGTACCTATTGATTATAGCTCTAAACATGTAATATGTGTCCATAGATTAGACTCTCAGCTTTACAGTCACTGGGTTCAATTTGATAAAAAACACCCCATTTTAAAAACATATAGAATATAACTGAAATCCTTAAATGATGGTGTCTCCAGTTTACTTTGATTGTTTTTTATATATATACACACACTGTATATATTTGCATGGGTTATCCTATTAACAAATCAGGATATACTTATATACATTATTGCTGAACATTTTCAAAACCAAACAAAAGTTGACTTTGGATTCATTTTCTATCTTCCTTCAGTCACCGGTTTCAGCTGATTTCCCTGTAATATGAACTCAGCAGAGATACATGAAACCTACAGTAGGTTTAAATAAAATCTAGGTAAGACAGGTAATGCATCACACTGAACATCTCTTCCTCTTTATTTCGCAATACAATTGCAGGGTACTGCGAGTAAGGACTGTTTCACAAGTGAATCTGTTTTGGGGCAGCTGCCAAAACACATTGCAGTCACAAGTTATGCTGTCAGAGAAATCGAAACACAAAGCCAATAAGAGCAATAAGTTACCATGAATGTCCTGGATACGGTAAAGTTAATTTGTTTAGTGTTGACATGACTGATTAGTTGATCAACAGAAAATGAATCATCAGCTGTTTTGATAGACTCGTATTTGTTTCTGTCATTTTTTAAGGAAACATTTGCTTATTCCAGCTTCTCAAATGTGAGGATTTGCTACTTCATTCAGTTTTAAAATCATTGTTAAAACACCTTTAGGTTGTGTAGTTTTGCTTGAACAAAACAAGCATTTTTAAGATGTCACATTGGGCTCTTACAACTTTTGATGGGCATCTTTCACCATTTCATGAGTAAATTAGACCAAATTAAAATCGATTAATTGCAAAATAATTGCCATAGATAAAACATGACTTTTCAGCAGCTGGCTCTAAAGTCCTGGATGTTGGACTTATCCAGAATACACTAGCAAGGAAGAGTTTTTAAAAAAAAAAAAGTCCCCAATGGCAAATTCATTACTTTGACAGAAGGGAAGTTTGAGATAAAAGTGAAGCCAACTAAATCTTCAGAGTGATGGATTACAGGTCTCTGCAAAAGGGATATTTCTACTGTACTGGAGTGAAATTAAACCAACGGCTAGAAGGTTGAAATTCAATCCAAATGCTTTTGAAATGCAATGCAAAACTACCTATGGTCTTCCAGATGTGGAGAAATAACCTCAAAACAGCAGTGAAGGCAAAGCTGCTTTTAGGAGTTCCTGAAACGTAGCCGTTTGGGAAATACTGCCTTTTCACCAGGGTTAACTACTTCTGTAGGTTTTTACAGCTCTATCAAATATACTTTGGGGACACCAATTATATCGTACATTCTCTCTCTCAGGATGTGCCGCCTCTCCTGAGGCCTGTCAAACACTGTAGAGGTGTCTCAATTGCCCTCCCAGCCTCGTCTAAGCTCCCCGTAAAAGGTGGCAGAGGAGGTGCACTGAAGGGCTCTTTATAAGTCATTTATCTGGCTCATGCACACCAAAAATCACTCAAATGGGCTGTCAGGGTCTAAACCCTGTCAGTGAGGCAGTCTGTCACAGTGGTCCTGATGTGGTTTTATAATGCCGAGAGGAAGAGGAGTCTGCTCAGATTGACATGTTATCCAAAAAAATGACAGAGAAATGACCATGTGAAAGAGCAGGAAAGTAAAAGACTGTCAGAAAGTCCAGCGGCGCAGACCAAAGAGCCAGTAATTGTGACATTCCTGATTCTCTATCATCTAAAATCCATTATTCCTGACTTGCTCCGAGTACCCCAGACCCCTGAAATGCAGAAGCTTTCAATTGTTAATTGTACACTGAGTACACCAGTCAAAACGCTGAGAAAATGTAAAAAGAGACATGCTGAAAATAAAATTAGGCTGACCCAGAGGAAATCACAGCAACTCTACCACTCACAACCTAACCATCCTAATCCGTCTTCCTCCTGATCTTGCTGCCAGCTCTCAGTCCCATGGCATCCATTCACAGAAATGGACTGTATCAGACAATTAAAAAATACATTTGCCTGAATACAAGCGATTGGAGCACTGCGGTGACAGCTCCATCAACAGACTACAATTGTCCCAAAGGACTCCGAACTTTGTTGTGCGTGTGCTTTGACAAATGGTAGAAAAGATTACAGTCAAAGCCACTGAGCTGTATTTCAACTGAGAGACAGACTGCCTTAAAAAACACTCTTGTTTCCCAGACAGACAAAAGGAAGCCAGCTGAACTGAACTCTGTCTTGTTCTGTCACTTTATACTTTGTGAATGTAACACTGGGGTCTTTAAACCGACCATTCACACTGGAGTAATTGTGACAAATTAAACAAAACTGTGTGGTCAGTGTATTATTGAAATGTTTTTTACCTCACAGCTTATTTTGTGTTATTTGTGATAATCGGTCCATTCTGTGGCAGCTTCTCTCTGGGTTGAATGGCAGTGTAAATGTGGCAACAGAGTCTAAAGTTCATGGCTTCTGAGGGTCCAGCCAAAAACCATGATCAATCTCATTTAAAAGAAACCATGACTTAAAATTGTCTTATTTACACTACATAACACCCCAAAAACATAGCCTCAAAGAGCTTTACCGTCTGCTCTTAGACTCTCGATTCAGAGAGGATAAAGGGAAAAATGTGAGCAAGAACAACAGAATCCCTCTTCCAGGACAGACAGACATGCAATACATGTGTGTATAAAGTAGATAGAAATAACAATAGTAAAATTACACTACAGAGAAACAGAGTTACATATATTAGGTAAGTAGAGTGCAAACATGATGCTACCCACATATATATATATAAAAATATTGCATAAACACACAGTACGTTTGCAGTGTAGATGTAGGAGGTTAAATCCACATCACACAAGTCACACTGACGTTACGCCAAGATTCCTGTTTTCATCAAGATCCATCATGGCTGCCACCTTTGCACTGTGCTAAATCCCAATGAGAGGCGACAGCAGAATATTGAGTTACTCAAAACCTAAAAGCACCTGTGAATTCATTATAAAAGCGCAATTAATGAGCAAAAGCAGCATCTGAATAAAGTATGAGCAGAAAACCAGTCAGCCCAACCTCTGAACAACTGGCTGAAATAAAAAAACAACGGGAAGAGAACATCAAGGGCACCATCTGCATGACAACAACATACCTTCTGTTAAATGGCCACATCTTTGCATATCTTACAGGCGTCTCCTCCCGCTTCCCATTCCACCACATCATGGAAATTTAAAGGCTAAAAACTGGTAGTCGAGCGGGCTCACTGGGTTCACATGGGCTTTCTCTCCACGCCTAATGATTAGATCACAGTTACAACATCAGCTCGGAGACGGCTGATTAAAACTGATCAATCATGCTGCTCCCAGCACCCTCAGCATGATCAGTGTGTGTGTTTCCAGCTGAGTTTCTGTTGGCACCCTGCCATGTGTGTGTTTTCTGTTCTTCCATATGAATCACTAGCTGCAGCTTCACCCAACGTGTTGCCCAGTTCGTCCACATCCCCCATCACACCAACGCAGACCCTGAGGTGAGTTCCAACGCTGTGGTGCAGTCAAATGAAGGGAGGGAGGGAGGGGGGGGGGCACTTAACAAAAGGCTTTTAAATACGTCCGTGATGTCAGCGCCTTACACCTGTCTGACCCGGGCTGCTACACGGGGGCAAAGACCACACAGCGAGACGTAAATGATGCCATGTTTGTGAGGGGACATTACACAAGTGTCACGGGAAAACTCTGACACGCGTACAGGAGGACCGCTGCGCAGCTGTCGTGAAGATTTTGGGAGAGACTGAAAATATCCGTACTACAACCACCGCTGAACAAAACTCAATGTAGCGCATACGGCGCCAAGATAAACGCACTGCCGCGCTGCGTGGAGGTATTTTCCAGGAGGTCGTATCTAAGCAACGCTCGTGTAACGTCCAGCGCGTCTTACCTGAATCACGTAGGCAGGTTTCTTTGAGTTGAAGATAATCCAAGTGGACTTTACACGCCTGTAAACACACTCAAACAGCCCACTGGAGGACACACAGTAGCCGACTAGCAGCGGCAAGAGGCTGCTTCTCCACTTACTTGCCGTCACAGGTGGCCCCGCCCTCCCACGGACGCTGCACTTCTTCGTGGGTTCTTTTTTCTCTTTTTTTCTCCGCCAACCTCTGAGTCAGGTAGTCCGGTCCGTTTCCCAACCAGGCCGTTGGTATTTGATGATGAAACGGTTCGTGGTTCGTTGCCTCACTTTTTTTTTTCGGGTGGATGGGGGTTGGTGGGGGTTATCACGAGCTCCAGCCCTGTGCAGAGGACAGTTCTAGTTACGAGTCAAAGTGAGAAAGGTGCATGAACGCAACCTGTCCCATTCAACGCTACACGGCGGCGCCACACTGACACCTAGCGTGCACAGAGGGAAATTTAAGTTCACATTTTTACCTGCGAAAGTGACAAGACTCAACATTATAGACAACTATGGATTATATTCTAACAATTCCATACAGTTCCTCTGTGAGTCCTACCTGTATTTACTACATTTGCACTAGAACTGTCTCTGCCTCACTGTTTCATACTTATTTGCACTGTTGGCCATTGTCAAAGTTGCTCACATCCTTACACTTGCACATTTTTCCTGCTTCAACACATCAACTTCCACAACAAAATGTTCACTTGCTGCCTAATATGCCCCCCTCCCCCCTGACAGGTGCCATTGTAGCGAGATAATTAATGTTCTTCACTTGACCTGTCAGTGCTCATAAAGTTATGGCTGATTGGTGTATGTACTAACTCTGCACTTTACTGCTTTTTGCACTTCTGGCTAAATGCTGAGCTGCATTTTGCCACCAAAACAGCTCTGACCCATCGAGGCATGGACTCCACTAGACTTCTGAAGATGTGCTGTGGTATCTGGCACCACGATGTTAGCAGCAGATCCTTTTAAGTCCTGTAAGTTGCAAGGTGGGGCTATATATGCAGCCTGTCTTATTGTTTGCTAAAACCAGAGTTGCGTTGCTCTCTCCTGACAAAAGAGAGAAAAAGAACAGAGCACAGATATAATCATCTTATAAGTTGATATTTGCATTTATTTGGAGTTGTATTTCAGGCTTCCGGGTGAAAGTAATGCCAATAGTCACTGTCTTTAAACTCTGATTTTAGTTTCCTATTTTTAATCTCCACTAAGGAAGTATCTGGCTCTTTATTTGTGTTGTTATGTTAAAGCTAGTCGCTAACGTTGTCTGTCTGCTGTTACGTGCTGGACAGGTAATTCAGGCATGCAGACATAATTCAACCTGCAGCTCCTAATCTGTTTCTTCGCCTCACTCTTTCTCTCCTCCAGACCATCTGGTTAAAACATTATATTTTGCATTCCTAGATTAGGTGAGATTCATGGTGCAGCAGATCTCATATCCCAGATGTTATATACACAGGCACTCAACACTTAATGAAGGTGCCTGGGAGGAAAGATGGCTCCATCACTCTTCCCAGTTCCTATCCCCAGACGTACATAAAACCCAATGAAATAACACATCCAGAGGGGATATACATGGGAATTTTGTCATTATATTGCACAAGACAACAGTAAGAACATAGATTAGATTTTTATCTGTGTACATATACCCGGCAGGTCTTCACACTGCTCATAAAAACACAAAGAGCTCATCCTGTCCTGCAGAGATCAATGAGAGCTTTGATTACGGAGGGGAAAGAACAGCAGCTATCGGTCATTTCACATGACTTTCTTCTCTCTTTTATATAGAACCTTTAATCAATTATGAATACATTAATCAATTATGAATCCAGATAGTCATGTTCAGTGGGCAGTGTTGATGTTGAATTCAGCCTTTTATCACAACTCCTCATTGCATTTCAGTAGGAGGTTTGCCCAGCGAAGGGGTCGTGTCTTAAACACTCCGCTGTATTAACCCCATAAAACTCACAAGGGGGTCAACAAGAGAAGAACTTCACTGGAGCTTATGGAGGAAGGAGCGTCCCCGTCGCGGGTTACCAGGGCAACAGCGACAACCGAAGAAGTGGTGGAGTGGTTAGCTCATATGTGGACATGCAATAAATATGTTGTAGGTAGTTAGACATACTCTGTTACAGAGATTTACAGAGACAGCATACAGTAAGACTTCAAACCATTTTACCTCTGTGAAGTGGTCACCCCATCACTATGATCCGGACTATAATATCTCAACAGCTAGGCTATTAGATTCATATTCATAAAAGATTCTACAGGCCATTCATGGTCCCCAGAGGATAATTCCTAATGATTTTGATGATTCTTTGACTTTTTATACAATGCCATCATCAGGTCAAAACTTTTATTTTCCCTTTGTGACCAAATACCTACACAACTAATGACATTATCAGCCTCATCTGTATTTTCTGTTTTGTGACAGTCACCAGCAATCACATCAGCCCTGTAATTAGTTTACCCTGCAGAAAATTATCATGGTAAATAAAGACAAACACATAATACTTGGTACACTAATCACTCTTACTGTTATTTCCTTCTGAGACTCATCTTTCACCTGCAATTCACATTGATGCTTTTTACATTTTAAATTGTTAATTTTCTTGCCACACTCTGTTGGGACTGTGCTGTTGGCTTGAGGTGATTAAAAGGAAATGAAGCTATTATTCAGCAATTTTCTGCAATCATTTATTCTTGGGGCAGTGACGTAAAATAGAAATGGGAACAGTATTTAATGTCCTGCTTCTTAATCAAGGTCAGAAAACAATCTCCACTGGTAATGTTCATGCTGGTTTGACAGAAACATAATTAATGCATGCATAATATATGGACACGTGTAATATGTTAAAATTAAAGTTTTTAATTTGAAATCAACATTTTTCATAACCTCAGCATGTGATATATGAAATATATACTATATTACGCTAATAATGAAATAAACTAAATAACCAAGGGGTGATTGGTGGGGTCCAAACACAAAGGCTCTCACTGACTTCTCTTTTCCAGTCAAGTTTCAGACTTTGGAAAATTGTACCCTGGAAATCAACTGTACCCTGGACTGTTATTTCTACTTCAGAGTTGTAGGCAGCTAAACTGGTCAATGGTGACTGAAAGGCAGAGATCACCAGACCAGCTGTGGAAATATAAATGTGGGAGCAGCTGGATAAGCTTAAGATGCTTTACCACAAATAGCTGCCAGATCCTGTCCCACCAAAAATCCATAAATATTTATTGAAAAAGTCTCAACTTCTCTCTGAAGGCAATGTTTCCCCAAAAACTACATCAGTAAGTGTTTGCTTTTCTTTATATTAGCTAAATGTCATACATCCAGTCAACACTACGACTTAAATTTATTAAGTTAATTTAGCCTCAGTTGTAGCTGAAACACTGGTTGAAATACTTTAAATCCTGTGTGCTGTCCCTCTTTGTTGAGCTCAATTTTGAGTGTGCCATTCTCCTTACAACAAACTTTAAGCCTTCTTGTTATTTTCCTGTTCTGAAGAGACTGGGATGGTAAATTAACTTCTTTCACTAATGACATACTATGTAACAGTGATCTAATACAACACACTATCATCTTATAAGGATTGGCCAAAATATACAGTACTATTCTACTATAATATCTGATTTCAATTTATTCCAAAGCAGGCACTGCACAAACAGGAAGCTCGGTTCAGTCTACAGCAGAGTGGTAGTAAAAAACAAAACAAAAAACACAGACATCCTTTTCATGCCTGCCTGAATCAAACTTTATGTACTCTATCACTTAAACAACAAGACGCACGTGTTTTATAGCCTGTTCCCACCAGACTCCTTCAGCCTCTGGGAGGTGGCAAAGTCACCTTCTGTTCAGCAGAGGGCAGCATCCATTGTTTTAGAAAAACAATACCCATGGAGACCCACACATTCACTAGATGTAGTTTAAAATTAATCTGGTGACTACACTCCTTTATAAGGAAAGTAGTTAATGTTTGAATTTGTGGTGAGTGACAAAAAGACTATATAAACTTGGTACAAAGTATTTTATTGTAAATTGTTGAAATACTACAGTACATTTGTGGTTAAAGTTATGACAAAAGGGCTAAAGAATTTAAGGTAACAAAAATAAATACATCTGCATTGATAGCGATACATAATGAGTTGAGCTTTGGGAACTCATAGTGTATAAGTTCCATCTTTTTTTTTTTGATTGGACTTGGAAATTGTCTCTGACTTTACAATAGTGTGTAATTTCTTACTGATTACTACAAAAGTCAAGGTTTCTGGTATTACGCTTTCCTTCTTACACTACTGTATTGACATGATATAGCTGTGATAAAATATTCAAATTCATACTGCATGACATCTCCTTAAAAGTTTGAAAGTCCATTGTATTAACAGTATGATTTCCTACAGTAATATTTCACTAGTTTTTGTGACAGAAATACAGGTATACACAGTATCTATGGCATCTCAACCATGTGCCAATGCTGGAAAGCAGACTGGCTTTCTGGGTATCATAGACCACAGAATGAACAGCAGTAGATCAATGAAAAGCTTCATCACCATTTGTCCATCAATCCTTTGATTTTCTATTTGTTTAGACAGAACAGTGGTGGTCACACCTGAAAGTTTACACCTCCAGTGCAGTTATATAGAGGCAAAGTCACTCAAACGGATGACGAGAAAGAAGCCCCCAACGATTGTCATGGTAATATAGCATTTCAAAATCATCATCCTTAGAATATAATCAGTAGGCCAGAAAACAACTTTTAAAAAAGACTATTCAAATGTGTAAAAATCACTTTCTAGCAATAAAAACACTGCTTGTTCCATTTACATCCCAACATTTGAGTTTCTGTCACTTTTAGAAACAGTTTCAGACACTAATTACAGAAACAGTGGAATAAAGGAAAAGAAATGCCAGTGTGGCCTGGAAAAATAAGTTGAGGGAGAAGCCCTCTGTTGTACATACAGAAAAAAGTGCCAGGAAGTTCATAGTTGATCCTTCATATTGTTTGGTCTGTCCTTGTCTCTTCATTTCAGCAGTGTCCTTCTCATACCCAGTGTGTGTGTGTGCGTGTGCGCGCGTGTGTGTGTGTGTGTGTGTGTGTGTGTGTGTGTGTGTGTGTGTGTGTGTGTGTGCGTGTGTATGTGAGTGTGTATGTGCGTGTGTATGTGCGTGCGTGCGTGCAAGAGAGTGAGCGAGAGTGAGCTCTGGCAGACTGGAATGTGCAGGATCTTTGTGTATTAAGCCAGGGTTCTCTGTCTTGGTTTTATTCTGGGGTAGAGCTGTTAGAGACAACAAGAAGACATGTCAACAATGCACATTTGTACATAACATTAACACACTTCATCATTCATTGCAGTTTCAGTGACTCATGACTCACCCCTAGGAGGTTGCGGGGAATGTAACCCTCAGCGTCACCCATGCGTGCCCACCACCATTCAATCTCATCCTCGTCTTCCCTGCGGACGATTGTCATGCAGTCTCCTTCACGGAATGGCAGTTCATCAGGGTTTTCACCATTGTAGTCCCACAGACCATAGACCACACCCCTGTTCATGATGCCCATTTTCTCTTGCACACCTGAGGGTAGACAAATTTAAAATAAAAATTTAATTTTAAAATAATCAGCACAAAAAGATTTCACGTCTAGTGAGTTATAGTCTGGACAGAAACACAGGACACAATAAAATGAAAAAAAGTAAAAAGTAACAGGATCCATAACATAAAGCAAAAAAAAACAAACAATTCAAAAGTAATAAAATAGCTTCCACTGACCATAGAGGAACTGAGAGCACTGGGTATAGCCCTCCTCCATCTCTTCACATTTATCAGCTGCTGTTTGCATGTCGCTGTAAGTCATAGCAAACACTGCAGCGCCAGACTCCACCAGGAATTTGCACACTTGCACATTGTTGCAGGATGCAGCACAGTGAAGAGGTGTCCTATGTTAGAGCGTGGGTGAGAAAGGAAAAGGAGGCAAGTACAGGCAGATGAGAAGCATGAAGAGAAACACTAACCACTATAGAGTAACACTTTTAAAATATTGCATTTAATGACTGGATATTGGTGAAGTTGGAGCCACTATGCTACATTTAGGTTTCTGTTAGCTAGCTCATACTGCAGGATTATGTTCACAGATGTCCAGATTTGAAATTTAAATGTGGTATGTAGACTAATTACAAGAGTTCGGATGCAAGAATCCTATATCAACCTTGTCGGCGGTGAACTAGAACTTACCATCCATCGCTGTCAGCAGCATTGACATTGACACCAAACTGAACCAGAAACTTGACAATCTCGGTATGTCCAGCACAGACAGCATTGTGTAGAGCAGTGATGCCTTCATCGTTAGGCTGACTGGGATCCTCCACCTGTGATTGAGAAATTGCAAGGGAGACAGACTCAGTGTCATTTGATAGTTTTTATCTAAAATTCTATGATACAACGGTAGCTAAGACAGCACAAAATATTGCCACACATAGCAAATGTTTCTTCTTTGAAGAAAATGTCTTACTTCATAGATGATTCTCTGGACCAGGTCAAACTCTCCCTCCAGAGAGGAGTCCAGCAGCAGAGCCAGAGGATTGAACTTCACTCTCATGCTGTGATCGATGCGTTCAGAGCAAGGCTTGCGCAAGTTGGTCCGCTTTCCCTAAAGACACAATCATGGTCGTGTGTCACACAAATTATCTTAGCCATCACAACACAGAGAAGAGAAATATACATCTAAGACCTGAGACTGCAGAGTCTCATCCTGAAGTCTGTCCTACTGAGCATCCACTCTCTGTAGTGTTCAGTCTGGACTGAGAGCTAAGGAGGGACTTGTTTTCCAGCTCTAAGTGCAATGCTAATCCTGTTTATCAGCACAAGCTGTAAGAAACAAATTCATTTCTCTAAAGCCATGATTATGCAATCAAATGGGTGTTAAATGGATGTGACAAAAGGAGTGAACCGGGGGGGGGGACACACTGATTTCTCATTGGTTTGCCCTTTTGGGGTGAGACCTGCCACCTCACCATAAAACCCATTTAAGACATTTCACAGGGTGGTCATCTGCTTAGTGTAAGCAGAGTAAGCCTCATTTTCTCCAGAAACAATACCAGTATTTGATAGGGATTATCTATTTATATAACAGACCAGGTCACTGCTAAAAAGTAGAATGTGCACTAACTGTAACTCATGACCTGCTCCGGTGGAACTACCAAACAAACATGTGAGAGGATTTAAAACACATTTAGCAAAAAAGCAAACAAGGGAAATCTATTCTGTTGACTGAGGAATGTAGTGACCCTTCATATCACTCAACATAACTGATCATTACAGCCATAAAAAGAGACACATAATAATTGTGATTCAGCAGTTTAAGAAGGTGATTCATACCGGTGGCAGAGCGACCTGGCCGGTGAATTCAGGTGCCTTCATGTTAAAGGTGTCCTCTCCCAAGCTGTCCTGCTCTGCTCCACTGGGGTATGGGGGTGGTGGGTAGGGGGGGAACTCCTCCAGGAAGCCTTCTGGAGGCAGAGGGGGCATGTTGGGCATTATATCCTCCAAGCCAGCTGATGGTGGTGGTGGGAAAAGAGCGTCATCTGGCCTGGGGGCTGGGTGGGATGGGGGAGGAGGGGGGATAATGTCCTCTCTCTCTGGGATTGCTGAAGGTTGTTTGGTCTGTTCAGCAGGGGCTGGAACGGGGACATTAGCACCTGTGATGTGAGGTGAAAGCTGTCCTCCCTCCAGAGTCTGTCCCGTCTCTGATGGGTGGTTCTCTGCACCACTCTGAGGGCCTGGGACATGTGGCCCAGCAGATCCCTCTGCCACCTTCTCTGCTTCACCAGCATAGGCGGTAGAGGTTGGCGTAGTCACAGTAGTCTCCATAGCTGCCAGTGTGGTCTTCTGGTAGAGGAGTTTTTGAATGTTGGGCCCTGCCGGACCCTCTGGCTCAGTGATGGAGCTGCGTTTCTTCAGGGGCCTTGGGGCATTGTAGAGCTTCTTTCTCAGGGCTTCCAGGTCACCATCACTCTGATGCCTGTAGGGGTTTGAAATGAAGGGAAGGAGCTTGGTGGGGCTCAGGGGCCGGGGGATGCGCTCGGTTTCTGGTTGGGGGCCCTCAGACGGGCTGGGACCCATGTTGTTTGATCCATTGTGGTCAACCTCAGCTTCTAGGGAAGGGGAGCGGTGGTCCAGGTAAGGGTTCTCTGGATGTTGGGAGCCTCCACTTGGGATCACTGGTTTACCGTACACTACAAACAAATACAGGAATCAAGCGTTAAGACTACAATGACTGAACCTTTATTCTTGAATTTTGCACTTTATAAATGTTAAAATAGGATAAAAACAAGATATTCTTTAAAACTAGAAGCTAGTGCGGTTATGGATGGATTTCTCCTTGCAATTTATCTTTGACTTAAGTGACAGTAAGCGACATTAAGCGCTGCACACCTACATAACAATCTACTGGTCTTGCTGAAATTAGAAAAATACAATGCTTTACTAATGTATTTGGTTTCTGTAATTTGTCTTTTCCAGCTATTGCACGTCTATGTGTCAGGAAAATGCCTCTCTCTTTTAATTATCCGTTTTCTCCTGTTGCTCTTAAATGTATTTACAAAATAATATTCCATTCATGTAATAGAGCTTGCATGGATTACATGAAAATCCTCAGACCAGACTCAGGGCTGCAGGAAAATGTGTTCCATTTAATTTAAACAATTCCAGTCAGGAGCAGCAGGTCCAGTTGCCTGTGCTTGTGTTTGAAAAGGGAAGATATAACAGATGGCTTAGCCTCTCCAACTGCTCCTCTGGTCAGTGACGTGTGAATATTTTCTTGCTGAAGAAAACGGCAGCAGGCATTTACCTTACAGTGAATATATCTCGAGTGACACATGATACTACCTTCTGTTTACGTTCAGATGTAAATGTCTTGGGTGTAGTTTTGTCATACCTTGATTCTTTATAGCATTAGTTTTGAGATTTAATGTTCATTACACTCAAAAGGATACTTACTTCAGAGGCTGATATGTAAACATGAAGATTGGTATGTGTACATACTCTTTAATTTTGTGTGTTATGGTGGAATTATGTTTAATTTAAAGTCTATACTTCTATTTCTCATCTAATCTATCTAAATGCAGCCGAAGCTTGTTCTAAGACTGGACCCTCTCAGATGTAAGGTTAGATTAAGCAGTAAGTGTAAAGACAAAGAACAAAGAGAAAGGATGTTTTCATGACTGGACAGACTACTACTACTATTGAGTCAACTATTCAGGAACACAAAGGAGAATGACCACATCTGTGTCACCTCAATGACACTGTACAGACATTAAATTACAAAAGTTGCCACTGGATATTCTTACCACTGACAAATCCATTGGTGCGACTCTGAGACCTGTTGAGAGCGCCCTGCACACCAGGCAGGAAGGGCTTTCCTGCACCAGGCTGCTGCGTGTACATGGAGTAAATGGATCTGGCCGCTAAGGTCTGGGGCTTACTCAGGCTGGGGTCTTTGGAGGCTGGCAGCTCTGGAGTGAAGGGCCGTACCGTGGCTGCAGGTGGAGTGTCCTGCTTGGAGGGTAGGGGGAGTGTCTGGCTCTGCGAGGGTGGGAGAGGGCCTCGGCCCTGGGCAGCCTGTGGCTGCTGGCTGTGGGGCTTGGCTTTAGGGAAGGTACCCGTGTTGCCATAGGGCACAACACCAGGGCCCTTCGGTTTGATGGGCACAGGAGGAGGCACCTTGACTGGAACCTTAGGAGCAGACTGGAGAGATGAGAGCAGAGAGAGATAGCTAATTAGATGCCAGGATGTGTTCCTGTTGGTAATAAACAAACGTGACTAGAGATTTTTTTTCCCCCTGTGAAGTTGTAAGGAGTGTGTTTTCGTTCCCTCTCACCTGAGCATCTCTGACCAGGTCATCGCTGCTCTGGTTTTTGCGGAGGGAGGTGGTGGGAGCCTCTGTTGGCTCAAACATGGAAAATGGACGCACCTTCCTGTCCCTCTTCAGTTCCGTGTCATCTATCCACAGACCACATCAGTAATCAATATTGCCTCATGTTCAGACCCAGGTTGACTCATAAAAAGGCAGAACAAAAGCCTCTTTGTAAGCTTGTGTTCTTCATTATCAACTGTTACAGGAATTGATTCCAGTGCAGTTTCTGTGGAAATGCTGAATGTGTATGTCTCTTACCTTGTTCTGTGTTAGAGTGAGAGGTCATTCGTGGCAGTGTTGAAGCTGGACCATGACCATTAGTGTTGGAATCTGGACTTGAAGAGCCCCAGTCTGCCAGCTTGAATGGCTGAAGGCCTGAGGGACCAAAAAAAAAAAAAAAGAGACAGGGTTTAAAGGTTAGCATTTATCGAAATAAAGATAAAACAAAGAACCTATACACATTGTAGACACTAGAATCAGTCATTATTTATCCAGATAAATACAAAGTTCACCGAGCTGTGTCTTATGTGTGTAATAAACAAACAATCATGTTTAAAAAAAAAAAGAACAGTAGGTATTGTTGCATTTTGACTGCCTCGTTACTCATCATTTGTTTGTTTGGTTGACTAAGACCCAGCCAGTGGTAATGTATGTCCACAGACATCTACAGTCAGATGAGCCACAAAAACATGGGGCTTTAGCAACTACCGAGATCAGCATCACGTCAAATATGGTAAAAAAATTATGATTTCTATCGCAGTGCCTAAAGACTGTAGTTAAATGCTCCCTCTTAAGAGGTGATTTACAAATACACGAAACAAATGCACACACATATTGTGAATATGAATTCACACAGAATATCAGTTCAACTGAAGGCTGTGTTTGTTCCAACTGACCCATTTAGAGCAGCAGAAAAATAACTGAGGAGGAAGCTTAACAAACAGCAGCAAAACAAGCAAACAGGACCATGTTCCAGCTGGAACATGATGAAAATATCTCATCTTTGTCAGTGAGAATCATTAAAAAATAAAAACACATCAAAACAAAGTCATTGAGTAGCACACATGCGAACACACAAACACAAGTGTGTACCTTTTCTCTTAGCCCGCAGCTCTTTCAGAGGCTTAAGCAAGAACATGGCTTCTGATGAAGATGCAATCGAAAGACAAAAAAACAAAGTAGCCTTAGAACTCCAGATCTCTCTTTGTTCTAGACATGCTGTTGGCTGGGGCCAGGCAGGGGCCAACCTGAGGGGCCACACTGAGACCAGAACAACCCCCAGCAGCCTGGCTGATACTATGCACAACGTCCCTGCTAGAGAGGAAATGGGAACAGATGTATACTAAGAGCATATTCCTCCGCGTCCCCGCCCAGCTCTCCCTCTCTTCTCACCATACTGCAAATCAACTCAGCATGCAGAAATAATTGTGTGCAACATCATGACAGACCGGGAAAAGGCCTGTCACTTTTACTTCTTGTATGTGGAATTGCTTGCTTAATAGGAAACATTGGTTGCTCAGGAGGTGACAGAGAGAATGAGGGAAGGGTAAGGGATTGGAGTCACTTTTGCTGTTGTTTTGTGTTGACTAATTTTGACGTCGGATCATTCACTTTTAATAACATGAAGCGCACTGCTGGCCCAGTATCCACAGGGGGGACTGAGTTAGGGCTAAGAGAGAGAGTCTAGAGATGGAACATGTAAGAATGAATTACTGCATAGAGGATGGCACAAAGAATATCTTTAAGTGGGATATGTTACTCTGGTCCATCATTGGTTTGGCCAGAGTTCGTTCCCCTCCATTACACAGAACAGGAGAGGGTGCTCGTGCAGCAACAGCTTATGAAAAGAAAAAAAAAATACCTGACTTTTACTTGGTCTTTATTCTGTAAAACTAACTTTTAGATCAAAGATTTTGTATGTATTCAAAATCAAAGTCAGCCTTGCCTGACGGTCTGTTTTGAGCATACTTGACATGTGTTCACACAGGATTTTATATCAGTAGTTTATTCTCATAAAATGTCAGGACTGACCTTCTTCTGCTGATATGAAGAACGGCACAAATAAACACACCGTGGCAAAAAAACAAAACAAAACACTGGTTCACTCACTGCAAAACATATCAAAAAGATTTTCAGAAAATATCAGGAAAGTGAAAAGAAGATTGTGATGTTCAGGCTCAGAAATACTAGGTCACAACACACCATCCAGGAGGCAACTAGCTACCTTCTGAGCTCAGAGTGACATCACAACCAGAAGGTGTCCCAGACTTCTCTGCTCCTGCTGGAGGCAGTACAGTCTCGTCACATTTCGGTAAAAGAAAACAACAACAAAAAAAAAAAAACATGCCCAACTCCATGATGACATACAAAGGAAGAACAGTAGTAGTCTATTGGTTTCCTTATATATCTGTGATCTGGAAGTTTAAGCTTAATTTTTTTAACTCTGCTGCCGAGTGAGATGTTGCAGAGTCAGCAATCTCTAAATTTAGCTCACTAGACGATGCATAGAATGACAGAAGGGTCAACGTGAAGCCCTGCTGCCAAGTCGGTCCCAGCAGAGATCGGAGTCACAGTCAGAAAGCAAAAAGCCTGAGTTAAGAGGTGACTGGCTGCAGACGGTGTGCTGTCTCTAGTTGCTCACCTGTGCTGGCCTTGCTCTGTGGGTCGTGGGCTGGAAGGGTGGCAGTGCCGTCTGGGTGGGCTGGTTTTGGTTTTACAAGCAGGTCGTGCCTCACTTGGCCCCGGGGCATGGTGGATGACTGGATGTATGGGCCAACTGCTGCCACGCGAGACGGACCCGACTGCTGACCGGCTTGGCCATCAGAGGGCAGCTGTACAGTGAAAAGGGTAACACAGAAAAACAGAGGAGGCTGTTAAAGCTGCAAAGGTCATGAAACAGGTTTGTGGTTTTGCCCGGCTTAGCTGGCACATGTCTTTGGCAGAGTTTGCGCTGGTTTTTTTGGACTGTAAATAGCCAAAATATCTCCAAACTATTGAAGTTGAGGGACCTTTCTTGTCAATGGTGGCTTCATCCTGCTTTGAGCTGGCATTGCTTTTTCTTCGGTGCTGTTCATTTTGCTTACAGGTATTTTGCTTATGGTATTCCAGTACAACTATAAGCCTGTTAGCCACTGTGTCTGTAAGCATACCTATATCTGCAAAATGAACATTTGTTTTTAGGAAAAACAAAAGCGCCCAGCACTATAGTAGACAGCAGAGAGAGGACACTATTCAAACACAACTGATGCTGCAGTTATTAATATTGTCATGTTTCTTACATAACAAAAACAAAATTGCATGATGGATGAAAAATGGTGAGACAACTTTAAAAATCATTACCACTAGAGAGGCAATAATGTAAACTTTGGCCGGAGGGTGGCGCTAGAGCTTGCCATGTTGTTACTCAGATCAAAAGGATTTATTCTGGTTAGTGTGGAAGTGTTCAAAGATTTGTAAGGCAGTCTTGTGTGGTTAGTACTAGCAGAACGGTCATTCCAGTGAGACACTCATGAGACCTTTTGAGGTTACAATACTCAAACTCTAATTTTAATAGCATGGTGCCTTTTATAAAACATCACAGCTTGATAGATGCGAGGTCCCCATCTTGGACTGGTGATGTAAAATCCACATAGACAGTACAAGCTCTTAAATCCTGTAGCTTAATTTGAGGTTTTAATTGTAGAACTATTGAAGCAGTTTGTCATATTTACAACATCTTACAGAAGTAAACAAATGTCTTTATGCTGTGCAAAACACAACAGAGTGAATAATGTTCACTTAAAACTTGGGTTAAGAACCTAAACCATCTTTCAAAATATAGCTCAACCCCTAGCCAAAACAACTGATGACATGACACGCTGTCCCTTTAAAACAAGATGAACATGGCTCACTTTGCCCATCAAGGTGCCAAGTCATACTCAAGAGGTCAGATCAGAAAGAAAAGAGAGACATGTGTTCAGCTCCAAAACTAGTTTAGTTACCTGAAGATGAGTGTCTTTTGAAGCCCTCTCTTTACCAGGATAGCCATTCTTGAAAAAAACAAAAGCACAAACATGCAACAGCAGTTCAAAATACCAAATAATCCCCCTTTCTAATCAAATACCAGCCTTTTCTGAGTGTTTCTTAAACTATGTGACTAAGACTGTGCGGGAAGACTCTAGACTCCCTCTCTTCAGTCAGAATGGTTATACGGGCTTGTTGGTTGATGTCAGCCAGACAATTTGCTGTTTGGTTGGAGGAGAGAGTTGCTTGGATGGAGTGTGTCTTTGTTTTGGTGTGAAAAAGGGCCACTCATTATGATTCTAGGCAGGGTGTGGGTAAATCACTTCCTCACTAGGGCCTATTCAGGCCTTCATCTCTAAAACACACACAAACACAGACACACACGTGCGAGTACACACATGCACACACCTTTTTTGCTTCGGTTCCTACTTTATTATATATGTCAAGGGGACATCAAAAGAGACGTTCAGCTTCTTTAAAGTTAGACTTGTGTGCAAGATACTTATTTATCTAAGGATGTGTTAAAACTCCATTATAACATTATTTATGTGCCAACTTATAGGCCACTTTAGATCTTGTACACTGCATTTGTTTAGTAAAACACTGCATACTAAGGAGGCTATTTTTTAAATTGAACTCAGTATTAAATAATGACAAAACAATCTTTGTAGTTAATTGGTTGAATGTTAATTTAGTTGAAAACAAGACAGTTAATTAGACCAATGAAACACCTTAATTATGTCTGAGAGGAATTCAACGTGATCAGGAAAACATAATTGAACTCAAATGACTGTATAGAGGAGGGTTAACACATAAACTCATCCATTAAGAATGATTGTTTTTTGCTCTCCCCTACACAAGCACTCAACCTCAAGTACTGAACATGTTAATTTTTCTTCGTCAGTGTTTTACACACACACACACACACGTCTGTTGACTCTTATTTACAGTGCCATGGCAACCTGTGTTCACAACAACTCCTGGAAAGGAGAGAGAGGAGCAGAGGAGCAGGGACACACCAGGCAGCAAGCTCAGAGCACACATTAGAGCTAGTACAAAGACTGGATTATTCATCCTGCTAACTTCAAGTATGTGTTGAATCTTGTCATGCATTTTATTAGAAAATGTGTTTGTGTTTTTTTTTTGTAAACTGGTTATTTGCCATTTCCTGTTACTGTCAAAAGTGCAGCGAGGAAAGATAACATCTCCCCTAACATTCCTGCCCATCTCATGTCAGCCTGCTCTCATTACTCCTCTTACATCTCGAGTTGTTTCTGGCAAATGGGACTGAAAACACAGCCGAGTGAAGAAGTGGAGGTGTAAATTCAGTGACATAATCAAAACAATGATCAATCCCCACCAGCTATCTCAGAGAGAAATCAAAGAATGGAAAAAGACGGATAAGAGAGGTCTCTCTCAAGTGATGGGGTCACTAGATTTTCCCAACTCAGAAGACAGCGAGGTTAAGGAGCCTTACGTTGACATGGGTGAGCTTCGAATGCCAGGGCATCTGAGGCTTCCAGAAGTAGAGAGAGAGATACAAACAGCCTTTATTATTAGGCCACTAGGGGGAGCGCTGATCAAAACCTATTTCCAACACATATTTGCAGATATGAATAATAGCAACTAACAATTAAAGCTATGTGAATACCTTTCACAAAATCTAAAAGATATGTGAGGGGGTTCTGTATCAGGTTATGTGAATGTTTCTATGTTATCGAGGTGTGATAACACTTACAGGCAAGTTCTCTTTCTGCTGCAGCGCTGCCTTCTTCTTCCACAGCCGATCTCGGAGCTCACTGATCCGTTTGTCCATGGAAACGACCTCCAAGTTGCGCTTGTTCAGGCTCTCTCTCTGCTGCTGCAACTTAGAGTTTTGATCCTGGTTGAGCTTGTTCCTCAGCTGACCACCGAGAGTGACAACACATAAGTACAAAGAGAAGAGACAATTCAACATTTGTACTCATTTAAAACAAATATTGTCTTTGGAGCTCAGTTTTGATTTGGTGTTGAATTTCAGTTATTAAAATGTTATTTCTGAGCACCTGTAGCTCCTTGTAAAGGCGGTCTAGTTCAGCGACAGAGCTCTGGTTGTCATGGACGTTGTCCATTTTGCCATTTTTGAGCAACTCCAGCTGTCGGTTGAGCTCCTCCACCTTGGACGCAGCCATCATTAGCTCTCTCTGCTTCTGCTGGAACAGATTGTTCATTTGCTCTATCTCTTCCACTGGAGAGAGAGAGAGGGGTGAAGAGGAGTAAGAAGTGAAGAGAGAAAGGTGTGTGAAGATGATGGCAGGAGGGAGGTGACAAGAAAAGATGCAAGGAGGGAAACAGCATATCAGAAAGACACAAATAAAATGTTCAGCGTTTCCAGTCAATATTCCGAGCAGGCATCCATTCATGAAGTGACTACGTCGATCAGCTCACCCAGTTTGCCATTGCTGAGGCGCTTCTGCTCTACCTGGCCCTTAAGGGCCCGGACCTTCTTGAGCCGAGTTTCCTGGTTCTCGATGTTCTCTCTGAGGCGCTGCAGCTTCTCCTGCTCAGAGGCCTGCTGCTGCTGACGCTGCTCCTGCTGCTTCAAGAAGCGCAGCCGCTGCTCCTGGGGGAGACAAATAAGGAAGGGACGGAGCAAAGGTCAGAAACATAATTAAAACAAATGCATCCCTGTTAACTTTCATTTATGAGTAATTCATGGCTGCATATGCTTGCCTCAACAGCACACAGCAAGTGTGGCAAGCAAGGCACTGAACTACATTCTCTGGTAAAATGTTCAGGGGCTAGCAGACTTTATATCAACATGCCTGGTTAAAGAACGGATGAGAAATCATTCTGTGGAGCTCAACAGTGTTAAACTTCCTAAATTAATCATCAATCTTGGACTTTGATGCAGTGCTATGCACCTGACTGAGCTCTCACAAACAGGTTCTAAAATGAGGAGCACAAAGCAGTCTCTATCCGGAACTGTTCCAGGTGATGTTTGCTGATGCCGGTTTGTTTACTTAACTTATATGCAAGTGCACATGACTGCTTGAAGCTACATTCCCT
Source organism: Gadopsis marmoratus (assembly GCA_036023855.1). Lineage (NCBI taxonomy): Eukaryota > Metazoa > Chordata > Actinopteri > Centrarchiformes > Percichthyidae > Gadopsis > Gadopsis marmoratus. Next base: position 6,026 of record JAVQJF010029681.1, on the reverse strand, counting down.
GGCTTGCTGTATTATCCTCAGGTATACAACATTCGCATGGATCACAAAGCTAAAGTGGGTGAAGGACACAGGTTGCCACCTGTGGGACCTTTTATAAAGTTATAAAGTTCACATGTGACATTTTAAGGTGCCTCAGGAAGAACCAAAAATATAGCTAGGAGGAAAAATGGTCAGCCAAGAATTTAATTATATCACGCCTGTTTTCTTAATTATATCACTCCTGTTTTCTGTTAAATGTATTTCCTGTTAAATGTATTTCCCACCGTCACCAATAAATCCTGATCAAAGTCGAAGTCCTGAGAAGTAGAAAAGAGAACTTCAAATACCAGATGAGTCCAGCAATGTGAGAATCCAAAACAAGCTTCTCAAATTAATTAAAAAATATACCTACAGCCATTCACAATTCATCTCATCTCTCGATGTCAACCACCACATGCACTCTTAGTATCATCATTTTCATAAGTGCACTAGACATGTTTTAGAACAGTCGTTTCATGTAGCATCTCCCCCACTTATTCCCGATAACCCCCTCTTTAATCTTGCTCCATTATTTTGTCTCTCCTTCTCTGGCTTTTACTTTCATCTCCACCATTTAACCTTAACCCATCTCTCTACCAGTAATCCTCTCTCCTTTCATCTTGCACTTCCTCTTTATGCACCTTGGAAGCAAGGAGCTGTTGTTGAGCTTCTATCTGATGCTGCTGTCTGGCAGCCATTTCTTGCAGTTCGGCCAGTGTCATGTCCATTCGGGGTGTCGCAACCTGGGCAGAAATAAATAGAGGAACAGGGGACAAAAGAAAACACTTTCATCCTTGTGTGGTTATATGTGTATATAAGGGTAACCTTGAAAATCAGAAAAGCAAAAGCAACAAACAGACACATTTATTAATGGAGCATCAAAATCCCTTTACTTCCCTATTCAAACCCTTAAAAGAGGACCAATGTAGGCCTTTTTGTGATTTCAGGATTTGTAGTACACAATGTATTTTCAAGAAGATGACATTCATCATAATTAGACTGTCTATTGTCTATGTTATGCACTGAGAACATGTTATCCATGAGGACATTTTTTTCTCCTAGAAATGTAAGGATCCTGCTAAATGCATTTCAAATAGTCTAAACAGAAGACATAGAAACTCACCCCATTCTCCATTCTTCTGTCTGGGGGACCCTTTACTCCGTTCCTCTTTGGCTCAGAGCCTCTTGAGCCACCTGAGTAACAAACACGATAGCAAACTTTATTAGATATCACACTCTTTTGTAGAGTTTCATCTGAGGCGACTGCATCAGTTTAGCCCAAACTGAGAAACAGCAAACTGAGCAAACTATTGGCCTTTACAGGCAGCTGTGAAAAATGACTGGAACTTCCTCTTGCCCTTCACTGTCTCCGACAAACAAGGGAACACACCTAGGTGTAGTTTCTTTTTGGCTGCACAGGAGGGTATCTAAGAAATCTAGAAATCTAGGCAAAACAGACTAGCTAGTGCTGAATGATCTTAGCTCCCCTGGGAAATAACTGGGTTCAGTGCTCTTTGTGACTTGCAATAATCTCAGGATTTAACCTCATACATAACCATCTGGCAGTGGGTCCCACAACTTTGTGTGTGTGCACTTGTCTGTGTACACATGTATTTATATCAGGGAGGGGGGGCCAGAAAAGCTTGCATAATGGTTTTAGATTACCCCTAAACATACAGTGTGCATGAACTGAAGTGTTAGTGGACACCATGCTAACGCTCAGTAAGTGGCATTATGACATTTGTTAACAGAGTCAACACTACAGGTGTGACTGAGTACAACAGAATTTCCATAAATGATATGAACACCATAGAAACGAGAGACAGAATGCCCCTCATAAAAACACAATAACAGAAAAGGGTAATGCAGAGCTAAGCTAACAGTGTGGGAAAATAAGAGCAGGCTAAAATAACAGGAAGGGAAAACAGCCATCTAATCTCTGGGCCAGACTCAAGCTGTGAGGGGTGAAGGGGCTTAGTAATGCAACTGGGGGCAGAGAAGATAGCTCACGGCCAAAATACTAGGCTTTTCTGTGTTCCTAAGAAAACTGAAAAGTAACAGGCTTATGACGATGTGACTGGGGCACCCTGCATTCATCCTGGCCTCCAACAGTATGGCTAAATAAGGCTTGTTCAAGCATTTGACGGCTGCTAATATAAAACCCTGTCCTGAATAAAGGGAGTAGCATTTTCAAACCTCTGCAGTGTAAGAGGAGAGGTGGCCTGGTTCATTCTCAGCCTTAGACAGGCTGTTAATTAATTGAAGTAAATTTCCTTTCATGAATGCTTAACACCAGAGGGGATGTGTAAATGTTTAGAGGCTGCAGGCATTTCTGGAGTTTACTACATTGGTGCCGAATGTTTTTTCTCTTGAAGACAGCCCTCGTCCAAACCATGACTCTTATGTGAAATAAGTGACCATAGAAACCCTTGCCTCTGCCTCATTATCTGCTTTATATGTGGTTGGGGAGCGTGTTGGATATGGACACATACCGGATTCCCTGCTGGGGGCTCGATTGTGACGCAGAAAGAAGCGCACCTCTGCCCTGTGTTGCCCCCATCGTTGGAGCACATCCAGCATCCTCTCCCCATCACCTACAGCTCGCTCTGCAGATGGAATACATAACACGTCAGCCATCAAACATAGGGTAAACACACACCTATAAAGATAATGTTTAAAAATTCTAATTATATTAACTTTGGCAAGGTTAAAAACATGTGACAACACCAATGTAGGTCAAGTGTGCATGTAAGGTTTGCCTTATGAATCCTGTTCAAAACACTGCTGACCTACACTGAAAGGAGATTAATTGCTTCAGAGCCATGTGCATCTAGTTGATCTTTCTGAGCAATGACCTCAGGGAAAACAACTGCGATGTGTTGTCAATTATTCTGGCTGGTACTGAGCCAAGGGCTCATCATACATTCTTCAGACATTTCCGTCAAGCTGCTTAAGACCATTTCATTACACAAATGAACCGACACATTACAGTCAAGTAGAGGTCAATGAAACTGATCTATTATAGTGGCATGACTGCAAAACAAATAAATAACGCTTGTAATATGGAGGCTATTAATAGCTTTAGTATCTAAACGTTATGCAAAATGCTGCTGTTGTGTTTTCAAGGAGAGTCAGTGGTGGTCTGTGGTGAGAAATGGCTGCAAAATGAGAATCTTTTCAGCGGTTAGCAGTCTCTTTTCAGACTACTTGTGGAAGTACTCAACACAATAATTGGCACTTTCTTCACTCTTATAGCAGCATCACCATGGAAACAGCTACGAAGCCTGGCTCCTTGAATTCTGATTCTAAATACCTCATGACTCTAAGAGATGGGGTAAATGGGGATGGTATGAAATCTCAAATCCCCCCTCCCACCTGAGAGATGTGGGAGATGTCTGAGAGCTTGTGTTTGTTACAGAGATTATGGGCTCTGCTTCATTTGCATTGCAGACCCAAAAAGAGATAAGCCCTTCAAAAAGAAAATCACCAAGCAGTTGACCACACAGCTAATCTCCATATATGGTCGACTTCAGAAAAGCAATTTCCCTCTAATTAAAGGAAGAAGACAAACAAGTGTCTGCACACTGACTCCTGTCCCTTGGGAAACAGACATATTCCAAAACAGTATGCAAGTAAAAATCTCATGTTATTTATTGTGTGTAAGTGGATAAAGGCAACACTGGGTGAACTGGCACTGTCACTCACCAGATCCACGCCACATCTCAGATAGGTGGCAGTCTGTTTCCCCCGGCTCCTTGCACAACTCCACCACATCCCGGCACAGAGTCTCCGGGGTAACGGGAACCTCAGTAAAATGCTGGTCATTGTTACTGAGGTATACTGTCAGGAACATCTGAGGACAGCAGGAGGGAAAGAGAGAGAGGCAGATAGCCGGGCAGATTAAACAGTTAATTAACAAAACAAGATAGAGGATCCTGGTGGCCTTGGTGGAAGCAGAGTGAACATTATAATTCTCTGTAGTTGGTGGCTTATTTCCCTATGGTTCAGTGCATGAGCAAATTCTGCCGCTTGTTTTATAATACCTGACAGAGCATGAACATTGAATGACAGGACATTGGGACTCGTTTAATTCCTGTTTGCTCACATGCTGTGTGTAAGGGGTTCGGCCGGATATTAATTTATTCATCCACACAATTGGCATGAATGAACATTGGAAATACACAGAGAGACTGTTGGCCAGATTATTATTGAGATTGTACGAGTGTTTTTAAACCTGTTCTGCTCCGGTCGTGTAGGGGTGTATGTCTGAAAGGAGCTGCAGATAGAAGTATCCGTTTCCCAGCCCTCCTTCCTCTGTGTTAATAGAGGAATCAGAGTCCAGCTCCCAGAATTCCACTTCACCATGCGTCATCTAACTGCTAACTAGTGCTGTCACCACTGTGAGAGATCCCTCTATCCCAACACACACACACACACACTGACAGGGGAGACCATTGGGGACTCTGGAGATGCTGGATTTGTATGTCAGTGTGTGACTGACAGATGGTTTGGAGTGGTTTAGGACTATCTAAAAACTCAATGACGCTTCCACTGATAGAAGTGGAATGTGAAAGCCGTCAGCTACTGCAGAAAAAAAAAAAAAGCCTGAGAACTGAAAAACAAAAAATTGAGCAGTCTAACAGCAAGCATCCCAAATGCTAGCATTCCTGTCCCATTCCAACCCAGACACTATGCCAGCTACTGTAATTCTTACAAAGATTTTAAAGAAATTCTCAAATCAATACTTATGCAGGGTATTATTTATCTTTATAGTTATAAAAGGCCTTGGGAGTCCAATTTAATACATGAAAGTAGGCTTATGTTAAACTAAAGCCAGTCAATTAAAAAAAATACACATCCAGGAGTGAACTGTCATATTCTGCTCATGGAATGCTCTAAAACCTGCACAAACACTGACAGTAAACATGAAAGTGAAAAACAGTGTCTCTGTGTAATCATATACAGATGTACACTCAAGAGGCTTTTAAGGCCGTGCTGGAATACACTCCTAATGTAATCTGATCACACGTTAGAAGTGCAGGTTTTGATAAGACCGTAATAAAACCAATATTAAAACATAGGTTTCCTAGACTTGAATTCACTGAGCCTTTCTGTTTTATCTGCAGGTTTTGGTGCAGTGTAACATCTTCAGTGACTTGAGTGGTGCTGAAATAAAAAAACAGCAGTCCAAGAAGCAGAATAACCTGAAAAGTGTGTAATTGTTAGAATAGTATTCCAGGTTAGACCATAAGGTTTTCCTATTCTCAGCACGTTGCCGTGAACGGCTATGCCTACAGGGGCCATGGTGGGAACATCAGGTTAGCAGGGTCATGAGCACAAAGGGTTTGGGGGGGCGAGGCCGCGGAGCAGCTGCAGCCACGGAGCAGGAAACAAAAGTATTTAGGTTGCTTTTGAACTGTGGGGTGCACCAAGCAGAAGCACAACAGCCTTAAGATAATTGGCTTTATTCCCCTTTTCTTCTTCAAATGAGTACTAGACAGGTGACATGTTTCCACTGAAGATCTCCTTAGCAACAAGCACAACCAGAGGTGGTGAGTCATCCTTGTCAGTAATCAACAGTACAGAAAGCTGTAAACAGACAATGTCCCAGTTTATCATCACTGGCCATAGAAGACCTAACAGCTCTGTGGTGTAAGACCACCCTGGAGAACACCACCAAAACCAAGACTTTTCCTGTATGCTAATCAGAATTGTTTTACCATTTGTGGTATGTAGTTGAGAACTAAACAGGAATGAATTGACATAATAAATAGCACTGTCAGAAAAAGAAAACCTTAACAGGTATCAATTCAATGAATGGGCATTAGATCAGCGCAGGGAAGCATCAACATCAACTTCCCAGCAATGTAGGACAGTCAAATGACCCTGTTAATATTTGGAGAGTGAAAGAGAGACAACAGAGCGAGGGGGGGGGGGGGGGGCAGAAAGGATAGAGAGTGTGAATACACAAAAAGTGATTGGATTGGAATGGAGTGTTGGGGGTGGCA
>JAVQJF010029677.1:0-47523 GCA_036023855.1 Gadopsis marmoratus | reverse complement strand
CTGTGTGTGTGTGTGTGTGTGTGTGTCTGTGTGTCTGTGTGTGTGTGTGTGTGTCTGTGTGTGTGTGTGTGTCTCTGTGTATGTGTGTCTCTGTGTGTGTGTGTGTGTGTGTGTCTGTGTGTCTGTGTGTGTGTGTGTGTGTCTGTGTGTGTGTGTGTGTGTCTGTGTGTGTGTGTTGACCCAGTGGCTGCAGACGCTGACATACAGAGTTATCTTTAGTCGTCCAGCAGGGAGGAGGAGGGCCTCTGCTCTGATTAGTGATGGTTGCCTGGCAACAGTTTGGACTGTTTACAGCGTGTTTCAGTGGAAATTAACAGAGTGAGCATTTAGAAAGAGCAGACGATGTAAATGAAGCGTTAATGTTGCACAGAGAGCAGGTTTATACACGCGCTGCTTATATGTTCAGGATGCATTCAGGATGAGTGGGAAGTGGGAGCTTTATTAAGAGGTTCCTGGTTGGGAACCTCTTAATAAGAGAACACACACACACACACCTCTTGTTGTGGATTCTTCCTTTTCCACGTCCTACTCGATCTGTTCAATAACGATGTGAGACAAATCCAAGTGTAGTCTCATTTATTGAAGCTTCAAGTTACTCTCATACAGAGGCTACTCTCAGCTTCACCCACTGGGAGGCAGAGATGGGATTACGCAGCATTTTTCACTTTCTCTACTGATGTCTGCTGTCTGAGTATTTGTAACACACACACCAACTCATGGAATTACATCAGGAATGGGCATCTGTCGTGTGTGTGTGTTGATGTTTCCATGGATTAAAGCTGGTGTTGCTGTTGGTGTGGTGGAACATATTCTGCGGCGCTGCCACGAGGCTGAAACATTTCTGAGGTGGGCGCAGCGCGGTGAGGTGTGCGTGTTGTATGCGAGGATGCAGGATACATTTTGTACGGCTGCAACTAACTAACGAGTCCTCGTCTGTTAAACTGTCACCACGGTGTCTCAGAGGCCGACGTTCGCAGCAAATCCTCACATCGGAGGTTGACGATTAGCTTTTCGTTAATTGATCGGTGACTTGACTTTCAGCACCAGAGCAATCTGTTGTGCGAGGGGGCGGCTGCGGTTCAGGAGGAGGAGCGGGTCGTCCACTCGATTCCCGGGTCCTGCTGTCCACATGTCCACATGGCCTCCTGCTCCTGACGGAGGCCATGGCAGCTTCGTCACCATCGGTGTGTGAATGAGACCCGTCTGTGCAGCCTGACTGTGTAAGTGAAGCCCATTGAGGTCGCTAACACGCTGTGAATCACTTGTTTTCAGTCTACTTGAGCACAGCAGATAGGAAATACTAGTATTTTCACTACTTTAACAACTGAATCAAAGCAGCTGTGTCATGCTGAGCTGTCATCACACACACACACACTGCAGGAGATCAATATGCTGCGACAGAGCCAAGCAGCTGTGACTCAGCACTGACTCTTCAGCCTGGCTTTTCTCTCGTTGTGCTGCTCTTTAAATCTCATTCTCTCGAAAATCCTTTAAGGCACATTAAGGCATAAATCTTGTCCAACTATATTTTTAGATAAAAGCATCCAAACCGTCTCTTTGTTAGAACAAATTACATTTTAGTTACATTTTAATAAATAATACTGTGTTATAATACTATAATAACTGGCACTAGATGGTGGTGGAAGAAGTGGAAGAAGTCTTTTGAATATTATTACTAAATTATTCATGTGCAAGCAGGATATATTGATGTTCACATATCAAATCTTGAGTAACTACTAACTATAGCCATGATACGATTAGCATCAGTCTGTTAGCATGATATCATGACCTGGGACCCTGTTAGCTTTAGCATCAGTCTGTTAGCATGATATCATGTATGAAGCCACCAAGTGCATATTTAAAACCCCTTTCACAAGATAAAACAAGCAGCTGGAAACATTAAAAAGTCAGCTGGAGATTTTGACCAACTTGCAGAGTTTAGCTTGGCGTTAGCTTATGCTAGCAGATAGCGACAGCAGATAACATCCAGTGACCGTCATCTCAGCTGACAGAACTGACATCATCAGCTACAAATAACAACAGTATCTAAGGACGGGGCTCAGTGAATGGCCAGTTATTTTGAAATAACTGTACAAAACACCTAATGAAATGAACCTAATTATATTTTACAGGTGAGCAGAGCTGAACAGGGAGGATGCTGGGTAACAGTCGGCCTACTGTGGCTGCAGGCCTAGTTTATAGACTAGTGGGGCAGTTTGTTCAGTGTGTGAAGCTTCATTCAGACTGAAGCCAGCGGCGACACAAAGGCGCCTCTGTTTGACCTGCTGAGTGTGTGTGTTGGCAGGCTAGTTGTTAGCTTTAATGCTAATGCTACAGAGCAGAGTCACATGGTCAACAAGTAAACAGTTACGAGGGCGGCACACGTAACCATGGCAACGGCACACCACAAAGATGGCTACAGCTTAGCCTTAGAACTCTGAAGACATAAATTAAAACTACATGACAAGAATTAGACTATAATGTCTTTATTTTTTGACTAAAAGCAACAAAAATGAATTTACTTGAGAGATAAAATTATCAGCTGAACATGTCTCTATAAATAAAAGTATCATTATTACAGTAGGAACTGTCTCTGTATCTGTGTGTTTGAAAGTCTCTCCAATCTCCTCTTCAGTTTGTGAATCTCTACGCCACCTGCAGGCCATCACAGGTCATTTCACTGACAGCAGCCAAAGGTCAAAGGTCAGTTAGATAACAGGAATAATCTGTCGGCTCAGACAGACAGTTTTCATTGAATAAATAACATTTACATTAAAAACATCAAAACTTTAATTAGTATTAATAAGAACAGAATTGCGGTTCTACTTTTGGGGGAGTTTGAGGTCCAGTTTTCACAAGAAGACGTGTTCCATGAGCCGGGCTCCGTCCAGGTCCGGGGACAGGACAACGGTCCCGCTCTGGTCCAGCAGGACAGACAGGATGGCCTGGCTCAGGTCGGCCCGGTTCAGCTCAGCACACAGAGACCCCACGTCAGTCCAAACATCCACTGAAGAGCCGCTGTCCTCCAGGATCACCTGCTCCAAAACCCCTGAGAGGACCGAGACACCGCGAGGTGTTACGTTACATTGGTTTGAAACTGTGTGTGAAAAGCGCAGACTGTCAGTACGAACGCAGCGGCATGTGGATCGAACCGTCATCTAAACAGTTTAATCACAACATTCATTGCACTGTGTGTTTATCCGTCGGTCACCTTGTCCTCTGCTGACAACGCTGTCCAGGAGCTGCAGGGCCAGCTCCTGCTTCTGAAGGTCCCCCAGCAGAGTGGAAAGGGCCACGCCCACTGACAAGATGGCCGCCTGGCCCCCCTGAGGCTCCGTCAACAGCTGGAGGAGGGAGAGGCTGGGCAAGCGGCACAGAACCCACATACAGTCCTCTGAGAGCGAGAGATTCATACGCAGATTATTACCGGAGTTATGCAATAAATCACACACTCTTTCTATACTTGTGAGGACCCTTTTGATAACCCCCCCCACCACACAGACCAGCTGTAAAGTTCTCGCGGTGGTTCATGAAGTTGGCAGCGCTGTGGATCAGGCCTCTCCTGCACATGCTCAGTGCGGTCTTCCTGTCCAGCCCGCAGGCCTCGTAGGCGACAGTGGCCAACGCCAGACACATGTCAGCCACACCGGGACTCTTCAGAGCATGCTCAGCCAGGACGTCGCCCAGATCCTCAGACAGGGTCAGTCTGAGAGGATGCAGAGTGTGAAGCCCTGAGCAGAGGCAGAGATCATAACAGCAGTTTGCGCTCTGACTATCGGATGTGTTTACTTGTCGCTGTTGATGGCGTGGGTGATGAGCTGTGTGGCGCCGAGCTGCAGCGCCCAGTGGACCGCCTGCAGGGAGACAGCAGCAGGCAGCGCGTCACCGGCCGGGACGGTCATCAGCAGGGCCTGGAAGAAGAGCAGGAGAGGGGGGACAGACCCCGGGGGCCCCTTCACACCTGGGAGGGAGACAGGTGTGCAGAGAGACAGACAGGTGTACAGAGAGACAGACAGGTGTACAGAGAGACAGACAGACAGGTGTGCAGAGAGACAGACAGGTCTCAAAAAGTTCCGTATACTTGGTATCTATGGTGATATATCGATCACATGACAGATCAATGTGTTGTATGTATATTAACAATGTTAGTTATTAAAGTAATTAAAGAGTAAAGACTAGAAGCAGAGAGACTCAAGTACAGTACTAGTACCTCACATTTGTACTTGAGTACATGTACTCAAGTACAAATGTGTCTCCCACCTTGAAACATCTCCATGGTGTCGAGGTTCCTCAGGACTCCTGGAGGAGCTCTGGCAGCGAGCAGAGCAGCTTCCTCATACTGAGCCGAATCAAAGAGCTCAACAAACCTGCCAGAGAGAAAGAAAAGATCCGGAGAGTCTGCAGAGTTCACAGAAACTGATGGGAACGTGTTTGTGAAGGCAGCACCTGTCCAGGTAACCTGCCAGGACTTTGGACTCGTCGCCTCCGGTCGGCTCTTCGTCCTCAAACAGCTCGGCGTCGCTGCCACGAGCGTCATCGTCCGTCACTGCAGGACAAACAGCAGGTAATTAATATACAATTAATATATGATGGATTACATGCGAGCGTGGCGACACCTTCACCGTACAGTCTTGTGTTATTGCATACTGAAATATGAAGGCAGGTGTTGATACGTTTTTGATAAGTGGTGGAAACGACTTTGGTGAAGACAAAGTGTCTCTCAAACTGTTCTCGCTGTGACCCTTTTCAGACACTATACCATCACAGCTCTCCGACACGTCCTGCTCCACCACGGTGTGGCTACATTAAGGTCTTCTGATTGCAGCAGCGTCTCACCGCCGGGCTCTCCGGTGTTCTCCAGCGTGGAGCCCAGGAGTTCCTCCAGAGGAACCTGCTGCTTCTTGTCCTCCCAGCTGGACAGACGTTCAAACACCAACCTCAGACGCTTGAATCTGCAGACAGACAGACAGACAGACAGCTCACACACTTGCATCATCCTATCAGAATACTGATCACCTTGCATTTGTTTGCGTCAAATTGTCAAATCTTAAATCTTTAATAACAGAAGCACGTAGTGAACATATTAGCTCTCAGTGAGAGTAACGGCTGAACTCTGGACGTGAGCTCCACCGAAAGAAAGAAAAGTTCAGGATTGTCATGCGATGCAACCGGAGGTCTGGTCTGTTTAACAAAGTTTAAAAAAAAACTTTATTTAAAACAACAACAACATTGCAATGGTGTTTCTGCTTCTGTGTTGTTCCAGGTGAAATATTCTCTGTATGAACTGAGATATATTGAGAATATATCTGTTACCCTCCCACCCCTGAAGCCCTGACAGCTGTCAGGACAGCTGGGTGAGGATCACTGTCCTGACAGCCACAGTGTAATTCCAGCACCATGTGCAGGTTCATTATTATACAAATACTGATTAAACCACTTTAAATGTTGGCGCAGCCTTTCAGGTCTCCGAACAATCAATCTACATAGATCAGGCTTAGTTAGCGCTTCCCTGCCTTGATGACTCCAGATCGGCAAAGAACGTCGTTTCAGTAACGTTTAGCCGACATCCTGTTAGAAGCAGATCACACGAACGCTGGGGTTCTTTTATATCCCACATTTTAACATCTGCTTTGTGATCCTACTGGGATGATACGTATGATGGGAAATCAGTAGGGGTGAAATATATATTTATTTAAATTTGACAATATGTTACCTTCCTCCCTTACTTTATTCAAGGTGAATACTTTCATGTCTTTATCTGGAGACAGGTGCTCAGAGTCAGTTCAGAGACGGCGGCAGGTGTAGTGTTTCTGCTCTTACAGGACTTTCAGTCGGTCGTTCTCGACTCTCAGCCGGTCTCTGTGCTGCTCGGCGGCGTGCAGCTTGGCGTCCAGCTCGGCTTTGACCTCCAGAGAGACGCAGTGACTCTTCCTGTCCAGTAGAGCAGCTCTCCGGGCTTCAAGACGCATCAGGTGCCGGTCCAGAGCCTCCGGATCCTCCGACTCGGCCACCGTCACACCTGGGAGACGGGACAGGTGTAGTGCAGGCATGGACAGACTGAGACAACGGGCACCAACTTGTAAAAGGCCCCCACCTCTCCTACACAGGACACCAACACCGAGCACATTTTTTAAAAACCACAAACAATTCCAGGTTATTTCAGTAGAGACGGCAACGGCTCTTCTTCTTCGCCCTGTGTTCAGCTGCAAAACTGCATCGCAGCCAACATCTGGCGAGGACACATCAGGCCGTCTGACAGCGTCGCAGCCTGGTCTCCTGTGTTTCAGTGCAGCTGAAGTCACCATGCAGGCGTAGTCACCTACACGTCTCCACCTCTGCTTTCATTCAGATATATAAATGTGTTTATCTGCTGCCTACCACAACACAAAGCGCAGGTACGTTTCCCATAATGCAACACATAATGCAGACTAAGGCGTCAGCATCAGCAGTACCAGGCATCCATGTGCTCTGCTCTTTACATGATGTCCGTCTCCTGAGCTCCTCTTGAACTTCTGCTGTTTCCGTCTGAAGGACAGAGATTCTGGAGAAGAGACAGAGAAGAACGCAACATGTGTTCAAACCTACAGCTTCTCTCACCAACATCCACTGATGTTACTGTTGCTCTACGTATAAATACGACTGACACACACCTCGCCCTCAGCTGGGCGGCCCGTCTCTGGCAGCTTGTTAGGGATTTGGGGTGCGACGTCGATGCAGCCAGAGCTCGTCGAGCCGTCCTGGCCTCATCCCCCTGCCTCTGCACAGCCCTGATGACGTCATCGTACTCCCCCTTTATGGTCAGCAGAAGTCTCTTATAGGCCGTCGCTCGTGCAATCACCTGTCAGACACAAGACGAGGAGGAGAAAACAACCTGTTGTCTGATTCAGACTCAGATTTAAACAGTTTACCACTAGTGTTTCTTAATTTATCCTCTGATGGGTTGAACAATTCCCCCAGTTTAGTCCTCCAAAGTTAAAATCACACAAACGCTGGAGTTGAATGGGATTTACTTTGTGTCAAAAGGAATGATAACAAAATATCCCAGGAACCAAAGCGACATCAGGGAACCTACAGAGATGTTACGTCCCTGCTGGTCAGCAGGTGTTAGAATTACAGAGTGATAACTCAGACAATGCTACAAAGATGTTTTTGGGCAGATGTTAATCATACTATTGTAGGGCAGGACAGCTACGATGGTGGCTGCTGTGTGATCACAGGCAGGAGGTTTTACAGCAGCACACCTTGACTTACAGGTACAGAACTACAGCAGGACATTCATTTAGAGGTTACAAAGCTGTCTTAGTTGGACCTAATTCAGAGCAAAACTCAAAGGCGAGGTTTATTAAAAGTAATACGTCACATACTCACATTAACAAAACATTTCCATGAAGTCTAAGAAATACAACACTGGCCATAAATTAAATCACGTGACAGTCCGTCTGCATCCATGTTCCAGAAAATAAAACCTCATAAAATGCAGAGGTGTTACTACTCATCAAGGGTCTTAATACCTTTTAGTACTTCGCCATGTTCATCCTCATATATAATAAATACCTTGCTGAACGCTGCGCGGTAGACCGTGTGCCGGAGGTCGTGCGGGCCCCCTGCTGGACACTGCAGGTACTGTGTCTCATGGTCAATAAACTCGCGCAGAGACCGAAGGAACCTGACGTCACTCTCAGACGTCAACATGCGTCTTTCTTGTTCTCCTGAAGCGAAGCTGCTGGAGTTTGGTGGCTCGGACATTGTTATTGACATTTTACGCGACGCTGAAGCCTCCCTGCTCTTCCGCCAGACATGTTGCTATGGTTACCGCGAAGGTGTGTCTGGGAAATGAGGTTTTTAAAACACGGGTCGCGTTTTTTCTTCGAACGCACTGAACTGTGTGCCGCGGGGTGTTTTTAGGCCAACGTTTGGCAAAAAAAAAAAAAAAGACAAAGACAAAAACACGCCAGACGACCACAAACGCGACTGTCGGCAGATGTTTTGGAGCAGGCAGCGCAGCGGCCACCCAGCCCGTGCAGGCGCGTGCAGAAAACCCCGTCGCTCGCCCCGAAAGCCCTCTTCTCATGATCCGCCATTAGGAGCGAACCTGCGGTAAGAGCGTGCTCTGCGTTTTAACGGGTTATTCTGAGGAATAACGGCGTTTCAGCGCGAACCGTAAGTGTAAAGTGCTGTGTGTGTTCTCCCGTGTAGGTGGGTTGAACGCCAGGATGCAGATTTTCGTCAAAACCCTCACGGGGAAGACCATAACCCTCGAGGTGGGTGAACCGGACGGTGGTGGAGGGATTCGGGGATCAGTGGCCGCAGCTACAGCAGCTACAGCGGGCGTTACTGCGCTTAAATTAGGCTGATAAATCCACGTTTAGCCCAATTAGTAGCCCTATCGGCTTATGTGGCGTTTGTGTGTTTAAACTCCGGCTAAGTGGACGCCACGTCCGGTCGTATCTAATGGTTGAAAGCTAGCGGCTAAGCTAGCAGCTACTCCCAGCACCGTGAACACGTGACCGACATGAACGGGACGTGTCTCACTCTTTTAAGTGCTTATTAACGTTTCCAGCCAAATAAAATGCCGCCGTGCTGCTGTTCAGGACAAAGAGTTTGAGCCTTGTGATCGTAGCTTTGACCGGAAGAACGTGTCCCGCTGACCTGTCTGTCGCTTTTTTCCCAGGTTGAGCCTTCAGATACTATTGAAAATGTCAAGGCCAAAATCCAGGACAAAGAGGGTGAGTTGATGAGCCGGTCTCTTGGCTGTTTGTAGGCAGGAAGCAGAGCTGAGGAGGAATCTGATGTAACTAAACTGACCTGTAGGCTGCAGGGAAGGATTCAATGAGACTAACCGGATGGATCTTTGGCTGCAGAGGTCTGATCTGAAAGACTTTGCCCTCATTGCCCCAAATTAAACTTGCTGCTGTCAATTACCTGATCAGCTAAAATACAGTGATGATTGGTCTTTTCAACTTAAAACATTTGGCTGTTTCAGACTCTGAGAGCTGAAGTTAACATTTGTGGGCTTGAACAGTGTAACGACCCCAGTTTGATTACACGGTGACAGATGGATGAAATGGAACTACGGACATCGTCTTGTAGCCAAAAGCCACCATGACTGCTAGAAACGTTGGATGAGTTTTCCAGTAGTCCGGAAACGGTTGATTGAACTTAAAATCTGACAAATCTTTATTGTATACGAGGTATATGGTAAAGACTCTGCGGTGTAACAGAGTTTGAGTTTAGAGCAGGTTTTACATACCTGGACTGTAACGAAGCCGTAGCATTACAGCTCGGCGCTGCAGTGGGTTTCAGGTTTAACTCCCGGTCTGCCTGCAGGTATCCCTCCTGATCAGCAGAGGTTGATCTTCGCTGGGAAGCAGCTGGAGGACGGACGCACGCTGTCGGACTACAACATCCAGAAGGTGAGCCGAGGGTTTCTCTGCTGGCTCATAGCGCCAGTTTGTGCTACAGGTCATTTAATAATCCGTTGGGGATTCTGTGAAAGCTACAAGCAGCTTCTAAACTCTTCACATCAATCAGCCCAGCTGCAGTCTAAGACAAGATCCTTATAAATGTGCTGGGATTATAGCTGACTGTGTGGTGGCGTCTCGGTGAGCTGGGGAACATAGTGGAGCATTGAGCAACACGTGGTTTACCAGGTTCTTCTTGTCCTCAGGAGTCCACTCTGCACTTGGTGCTGAGGCTGCGTGGTGGTGCTAAGAAGAGGAAGAAGAAGTCTTACACCACCCCCAAGAAGAACAAGCACAAGAGGAAGAAGGTCAAGCTCGCTGTGCTCAAATACTATAAGGTACAAACTTTACTGTCAGTGTTGGCTAGAAATCTGAAATAAACACGGAGCCTTCAGATGCAGTCGGCGGTTTAATTTGGGCCACGTGACTGTTTCACCTCCACATAACTATATTTAGATAAGTTGAGTGGCAGAACGTGTCGTCAGCTGTAGCTACATCTTGTCTGACCTGTTTCGTCTCCAGGTGGACGAGAACGGCAAAATCCACCGGCTGAGGCGCGAGTGTCCCGCTGACGAGTGCGGCGCCGGCGTCTTCATGGCGAGCCACTTCGACCGCCACTACTGCGGGAAGTGCTGCCTCACCTACTGCTTCAACAAGCCCGAGGACAAGTAAACAGACTGATGTGCTAATAAAGACGAAAAAGTTTTGACACAACTTGAAGACTCTGCGTCTTTTTAGTAAAGTTTTAAATGGTGTAAAATCAACTTAGGTCCTTCAAGTGTTGGCTAGAGGTGATGAGACGTGTTTATAACAAGCGTCCGTCGGATTATTGTGACAAGTTGGACTTTAGTGAGTCTGCTTGTCCACATCGTCTCACTGGGTTTAATCTATTGGTGGAAACCAAGTATTTTACACAACTGAAACATTTTAATCTGAAAGTGTCCTGTCTGATGGATCACTGAAGACGTTTTGGGCTTTTTGTGAAGGTAAAGCCAACATGTCTCAAATTTCCCCACCTGGTCCTGGTGTCTCAGACGCAGTATCAGTGTTTGTCCAGCAGGTGGTGCTGTGATCAAAGACAGGGATAACCTGCAAAACCAAAGTTACATATTTATCAATGATTACAGATCCAAATACATTTCAGCCCTTAGAACTCATGGAAACAAGGACTAGTGATTCAGCAAACTTGTTGGAATGTAAATAGTTTAAATCTTGTGATTTCTTTAAATCCATTACTTGTCTTCGTTGCCTAGCAGAAATGAGCCTCCATAAAATGAATTAATGTGAAAAAAGCAGTGGACGCTGTCGGTTTGTGTACTAAAATAAGGTTATTTACTTAAAAATCGTTACATTGGACAGACTGTGTACAGAGTTTCATTTCCTCGGTAAACTCAAGGCACCAAACCAGATGCTGTACAAAACAAGACATTAAAGATTTACATATTAAGACATTATTCCTATATGGGGGGGGGGTCTTGCATATTTATTACAGAGAAAAGCACAAAGTTACTGCTCGAACTGATAGCTTCATTCACACACAGCTGATCTGTGCACAGTCCTGCTGCTGAGGAGACAAGAACCAGCAGGTCAACATTCAGTTTCCATCTCTGTGGTTAGCCTAGCTTAGCACAAGCACTGCTAGCTCTGCTGCAGCTAACCGATGCTAAAACTACAATGTTTAAATTTTTTCTGTTCAATGAAACAAACCAGTTGTTAGAAGGTGGAATCTTTTTCTCTATGCTAAGCTAGGCTAACCACATTCTGGATGGGTTTCCCAAATATTCTTAGTGAGAATATTAATTATGTCCCAAGAAGCAACTGTGGATGTTGAGAAATCACCTGATTGGACAGGTGAAACCTCAGTGGGAGGAGCCAAAGAAAGACGTTGATCTACGAAGCATTTTAACTAAGCTGAGAGCTCAAACTAGCCAAGTAGCCTGATGAGCCCCTGAATATTAACCAAGGACAGGAAGTAGAAAATGGTCAGTTTTCTGTCGGTTCTCTCCTTCTGCTTCAACATCCAAGACTTGAATACCTGCATTCCTTCATCTGTTCCAAATGAAAATGTTAAACAAGCTAATCTAATAGCATATTAACTAGTTACTGATTTTATAAGTAAAGATTACAACAAGTCAAAAGTTTGAACATAAACTCACTTCCATTTTGCAATATTGACGTAAACAGTCAAGATGCTTTTTAACCACATTTATGTCACTGTGTCTTAATTTAGGTGTTAGCCATGATGGATACAGACCAAACACTTCATCCAATACGTTTAATTTAAACAAACCTCCTGCCGCCGTCTTTTCAGCGCTGGCAGAAATACTACTTTTACTAAAGCTCAGAGTATTACTACAGTGTAGATGTACAAAAGGACCGCAGTCAACATTTTACTGTAAAGTATCAGCAGCCAAATATACTTAAAGTACTAATTATGCAGAATTATATTTCTGATTGGATTATAATTATTGATGAATTCATCACTTTAATGTTGCAGCTGGTTTCAGGTGGAGCCACTTTTATATCACTTTATATTCTGCTGGTACATTAATCTATAATATTACATCATTTCATATTAATTATCTGAATCTGCAAACTAAAGCTGTCAGAAAGTGACATGTGAATAATATAAATGCGTTTTTCTGCCGTCAACACGTTACTTCCACACACATTTGCATGAATGTTAAATTAAACTCCTCCCTTTGTTACAGTTTGGTTTCACAGTGACAGACGTTTTGCGCAGCAGGCAGTGATTTCTTTGAACTTTGGGATGTATTTATTGGCAGTAATTGTTTGGCGTTGAAAGGAATCGGAAGGACAAACTGAGCGAGACGAGTTTTCAAAAGGCCAGAACTCAAGAACACGTTAAACAGAAGCAGCAGTATAAAATATAAAGTAGTGTAACATGAAATTACTCAAGTACAACTTAGCAGTACTGAAATACAGACTGAATTACTCTGTTACTCCACACAGGAAGACATCTTCAGTTACTACTTACTTTGCTCATTAGTGTCCTGTTTTTACTCATTAGCTTGCCGATTGGTCTACAACTGTAAGAGCGCCCTCTGCTGGTGCAAGAGGCCAAAACGTGGAGTTACTGTTTGACAACATTTAAATTGGAGCGACCGACAGATTTATCTCTTCAGGGTGGAAAGAACAACGTTCTGTTCCATCAGGTGTTTGTTGTTATCAGAGTGTCCTGAAGAGACGACGTCTTGCTTCTTTTAGTAACTTATTTATGCACTTTTTATTCATCTCCTCCATCATCTGTTTTCTCACAAGGCTCACACAGATACATGCTGTGTGTTACTATTTGCTTTGATATTTCTGAGGCAGCACAGGAAGTGACGCACGGCCGTTTAATGGGCTTTCCTTTCTTCCTATTGGCTCGCAGGCCAGAACTACAGACCTGCGGTTCTTGTTCAGGATTGGCTCCCAGCCCACCGAGGTTTAACTCAACCAATGAGATTTGTTTCTGCCACCAGAGCAGCTCCACCTCTTTATAACAGGCGTACCAACAAACACCCGACAGACGGACAGACATGGACCAGGACGCGGACAGACAGACAGGACGGGAGACGTCTCCGTGGTGACGCCGTTGTCTCCCGCCAACGTCTCTGAGGAGTCGGCTGGATGTCAACACCACTGCAGCATAGTGTTCTGGGTTTTAAATCCTCTCACGAGTAGACAATAACATTTCTGTACACATTAACGTTCACATATTATCATAGTACCTTATCTTTTAATATTTAACTCTACTTTTTAGAGCGGAGATATATTTCAATATGGCAGGAGAACTCAGTCCTGAAGAGAAAATAACTAAATAAATTGGCATTTTTAGTCTTTTGAAACACGAAACAAGAAGTGGAGGAAGTCGGGGGGGGGGGTTAATAAACAAAATCAAGTTTTAAACTTTTTTCGGTTCATCCCCCCGACTACCCCACAGGAAGTCGCCATCAACAGTCAGTTTATCGTCTCGTTTGGCTTTCACAGAAAGCGTCGCACTGTCTCGCTCCCTGCGAGCCGCTCGGCAGAGGAAGAGGAGGAAGAGGAGGAAGGACTCCATGCTAGTTTCCAGGCTGCAAGACAGACTGAAGATGGAGGGAGGAGGAGGAGGAGGAGGAGACGCACAGTTCAGCCCTGAGATGGGTCCTTTTTTTAAATACTCCCAAATTCTCCTCCTCTTCCTCTCCTGATGAAGGCTGATGCACTGTGCCGGTTCGACCCGGTCCAGGACAGGTTGAGTGTGTTCTGAGTTCAGGGGAATCCGGCGGCAGTGGGATGAGGAGGAGGAGGTGCGGTCAGATCTTGATGTCCTGGGACTCCACCATCTTGGCGAGTGTCTTCTTGACTCTGAGGATGGTGAGGCGGGAGGCGGGGTTATGGGCCCAACACTCTGACATCAGCTTCAGCATGGCCCGAAGGCACTGCGGAAACACCGACAACACACACACATTACACCAACGTCGTCCCAATCAGGGAGCTTTTATTCACAGCAACTAGTCTGCAGCCATGTTCTATGGTGCTATGAGCTAAATGCTAACATCAGCATGCTAACATGCCAATATTTAGCAGGCGTAATGTTTAACATGTTCACCATCAAATTTTTGCCTGGTAGTGTGCTAACGTTAACTAATTAGCAGTAAACCGAGTGCAGCTGAGGCTGCTGGGAGTTCTACAGGTATTTGTGTCGGATTAACGTGTTGGCCTGATGGAGGCGCTAGAGGAAAAGTCAGCAGTTATTACAGTTCATCCTGAGGGGAACATGAACGAATGAATGAGTCCATGCAATAACATTCTCTTCAGCCTCAGATGTACTTTGTGTGTTGGGCTAAATAGCTAATGTTAGCATGCTAACAGGTTAAACTAACATGCTAAATATTAACATGTTAGCATAGCTTAGACACAGTGGTGCTTCATGGCTGCAGAGAGTTTGCAGGTCTGGAGTTTCACCTCGTCACTGTTCCAGCGGTTGGACACTGTGGGCCGCAGTCCTTTAACACAGACCACTTCCAGCAAGTCTTCATAGGAGGGGTCAGAGGGCACCATCTCGTAGTAGGGCAGCTGGTAGTCCTCCACAATACCTGAGCAGAGAGACCGACAGAAACGCACCCACCTGAGAAAGATGTCTCTCACTCAAATAAACACCTGGAAAACTGCAGAACCATCTAAAGTTCTATCTATCAAGTTTAGAAAGTAAAATACACCGATGTGCATTTTCATTTTCCATGAACCTGCTGAATAATTGTTCGGTCTGTAAAATGTCAGAAATTAGTGATAAATGTCTTCGCGTCTTGTTTTGTCCAAATACACTGAAATAAGACAAACCTTTGAAAGAACCATCAAACATCAAAATAGTTGCTGATCACTGAATCTTCAGTTGTTATTGCAGTGTTTTGTTCAGCTGTTCCTTCTCTGGAAGCTGCCTTGATTTTACCCAAATATTTCAATATTAAAGATCCATCTAATATTTTTATGTCATTTTGCTAAATACGTAAGTAAATGTCATTATTTTGAAATTGCAAATAAATGAATCAATGAAGCTGAACTGTGTGCAGTGACACGTTCTCACCAGCAGGTGGAGGCACTTAATTTAACAGGACTTCTGCTCTGTGCTGATTTGATTAGACAGGAAACGGCTGACTGTTACTCAGAAACATTAACCCTTTGGATGTGGCAACTGTGTCCCCATCGGTGTGTGAATGGGTGAATTAGACTACTGTTCAAACTTAGATTACTGTTACAGCACTTTGGGAACCGTTCCGGTTGAAAAGCGCTATATAAGAAAGAGTCCATTTACCATTTACTGGCCCTCATCCCCGCTTGGACAAATAGTATTGTCGTGGGTAAGCGAATGGGAACGAATCCGGTGCCATTATTGGTCAAACGCTGCTTCTTTTCGGCAGGCTAGACGCTCGTTGGTGTATTGCTTCTGCCTCCTGCTGTTAGACTTGAGCACTGCACTGGCATCACCAGCTTGTGGTGTCCTTTAGTGACAAATCGTACGGACGGTCACCGATGTCCAAATGTGTGCAGGTCTGCTTTATTAGGAACACCGGTACAGCGTGACGGAGGACGGGTGTGTGTGTGTGTGTACCTCCGGTGACGCAGCGTCGGGCCATCTCCCAGATGACCAGGCCGTAGCTGTACATGTCGGCCATGATGTAAGCCTGGAAGTGGTTCTTGTTGAGACTCTCGTCCAGGACCTCGGGAGCCATGTAGCGCCTCGTCCCCACCCGGGTGCTCAGAGGGACGTCCACCTCGTTAGTGTCGCTACGGCAACAAACGAGTCAGTGAGGTCACCGTATACAATGAATTCATGTTCAAATAACAAGAATTAAATTCCATTAAACTAGATTTAAAAAAGAAAATGTTTTGGGAAATTGTTCTGATCAGACACTGATGAAGGCTTCATCAGAAGTCTTTAAAACACGCAGAAAAGAATACAAGAGACCCAATTTATCAAGAATCTA
Organism: Gadopsis marmoratus; assembly: GCA_036023855.1. Lineage (NCBI taxonomy): Eukaryota > Metazoa > Chordata > Actinopteri > Centrarchiformes > Percichthyidae > Gadopsis > Gadopsis marmoratus. The sequence continues at coordinate 31,589 of JAVQJF010029677.1, read as the reverse complement.
TTAGTCAGTTCCACAGCGATGAATCAAACGTGTGATTTTACAAACAGGTGAGTAGCTTGACGCTTCTTACACTCAGGTTACACAGGAACACGTGCTGCAGAGCACTGAAGCAGCGTACCTGTTGAACTTGACGGCGAGGCCGAGGTCGGCGATGCAGCAGGTGCCGTTCTTCTTGATCAGGATGTTCTTGCTCTTGAGGTCTCGGTGGGCGATGGCCGGTTTGCCCTGCGTGCCGTAGATCTCGGTGTGCAGGTGACACAGGCCGCAGGCGGCCGAGTACGCCAGCCGCAGCAGAGTCTGCGTGTCCAGCGTGGTCAGCCGCAGGAAGTCGTACAGAGAGCCGTTCTCGTGGTAGTCGGTGATGAGGAAGAGCTGCGTGAAGGCGCCGGTGCCTTTGATGTCGGCCGCGATGAAGCCTGCAGCAGGGAGAGAGAGGAGTGACGTTCAACTTCAAATAAAGGGAGAGATTAACGCAGCAGACAGCTGTAACTAATCATTGTTTTCACCTTTAATCGTTTACTCTATAAAATTAACTATTATGGCATACATTGATTTTTTAGACTTTCCGGTTTCCATTCCTTTCTGTAAAGTACGGAGATCAAACACTGTCGAACAGAACGTCGTCGTCGCGTCTCATCGGTCTGACAGACAACAGGCGACGCTCGCTGCCATTAGTTTAAATCAACCAAATTAAAAATCAATGGAGGAGCCTCGTCTGTTCCTCCCGTCCCTCCACTGCAGCTCAGCGGGACAAACAGCGGCAGCAGATTCATACTAAAAACGACCTCAGACCAACGACGCCTCGCATTAACGTCAGAATGTATTTTTGTTTGCAGGGAACGAGGACGCTGGATGTTTCCTCCACGTCTTACACTGACAGATCACCAGGAAGGGATCTCTTCATGTCCAGCAGGACAAACCCGGTTCAGTGTGGGAACCTGAATGTTGTTTCAGGACGGACGCGGGAACCTGTCCTTTAATGTCCAGATAACAGAACAGCAGCAAAGAATGATAAAGTATCAGCCTGAATACACGGCATCTGTTTCCTGGAGGCTGCATTTGTTGAAGTGGGTGTTGTCTTATATTCAGGGGCTGGACAATGGCGCGCTCACATCATCACATTTGAATGGACAGTGTTGCATTATGGCTTGTTTGTAGCCTAGTCAGTGACCTGCAGTCTGTTTTTACTGAGTCGGTTTCACCTGCAGGAGCTTCTGAAGGCTCGTGTTTTGCTGCACGGTCACGTCATCACCACCTAACAAACTGAGATTCATGACACATCCTTCATACGATTACTCAACTTTGAAAGAGTCGTGAAAGCTGCACGGCCAATGCTTCCCTTCATTAGATATGCAAAGATATGTGGAATATAATGGGACAGATGGAACACGTGTCGCCGTCAGCAGCACCTGTCCCACACCTGTGCAGCAGAAGGGGCGGGGCATTATCATCAGCTGATGCCCAACGTTCCTGCAGCGGAGACGGTTGGATGAGCAAATATCTCCTTGAATAGAACGTTTTCACGTTGACGACAGAAAATGAATCGAGGTGAGGACTTCTCTGCTTCGTGTATTAAAAAGGATCCAAACAGAACCAGCGAGAAAGTGTTTCACATCATCTTCTAGTCGGGAAATACGGTCAACACAATTCAAAAAAGGTCCAAAGACATGTTTGCATTCTGACCAGCAGGGACGTGAAACTGAACAAAAAAAAACTACCCGTTTGGTATTTGATGAATTTAGTTTTATCTAATTTTTCTGACAGCTTTGAAGGGTCTGCAGTGAGTGGAGTGAGAGGCGGATGCGTCGGTACCCAGGATGTTTTCGTGTCTCATCAGGACGGTCTGGTAGATCTCCGTCTCTCTGAACCAGCTGGCTTCCTCTCGGGTGAAAAAGACTTTGACGGCCACCTTCTCTCCCCTCCAGCGGCCCAGCCACACCTCGCCGTACCGCCCCTTCCCGATCTGACGCACCATCTGGATCTGCTTGGCGATGGTCCGCTGCACCTGAGCGGGCGAGATTGGAAGAGGAGGAGGTTTCGTGATGAGTGCTTTCTAAGTGTTAACATTATTTTGTCTAACGAGAAGAAGACCTCAGCTGCTGATTAATCTCAGACCAACTCAATTATCTGATTGTCTTTAGTGGGACACAAAGGTTTAACTCTTTCTTGCAGCACCGAGCTCTACACACATTTTGGTTCCCAAATAAAACCAAACAAATGAAGAATAAAACCTTATGGAAACAATCAGCAGAGCCAAAGCCCTTCACAGCTCATGTTGGAGTCAGTATGTTTATCTAGATCACTTTTATTCACAGCTGTAATGATCAGCTGATCAGCCCTTTGAACTGGTTGGTGTTTTGCTTATTGTGACGTCATCTCCTGGATGACCTTCAAACGCTGCATCTCCCTAAAATCTGTACAACCTGAGCGAAAAGGTTGGAAGTCAATAAATTAATGCTATCACTGTTTACACTACATGTAATGAGATTTAGTGATGTCATCAACATACTGTGATGACACAAAGATAGAAGTGTGTGTGTGTGTGTGCGCCTCCCTACCAGCAGGGGGAGCCCGGAGCCGCTGCCGGAGCTCTGAGATTGGTGGATGAGGTCTTTGAGAGACTCCCCAGCAGGGATGAAGACTTCCTGCTCCAGATCCTTGTGATACCGCTGACGCTCGCTCTGCCACTTGTACCTGTCACACACACACACACACACACTGAGCAGGTGTTCTACTGTAGAAGATGTGAAGGTTACAGGTAGAGGATGCTGCTGCTGCCACCAGGTGAGGTTTGACCTCCACACCTGTAACTTGGTTCGTTTGGTCCGGACCTGCGTTTCTCAGGGTTCGTACAGCTTTTGAAGAGTAAAATTCAAGCCTCTTTTAAAGATATCTAAACCAGATATTTCCAGACTCTCAAAGTTTAATAGCTACTATCAATGCCAGGAGGCAAACAGATATGACGACAGGATCGTTTATTGTCAAGTATTAAAAGAGTTTTGGTTTCTATGAGAAACCAGATTATGTTGAAATCAAGCATTATTCCAATAGTATATTTGAAGCACATTCCTAATCTTGACATTATAACAGTTCAAATGAAGCATTTTCCAAACTTAAGACTTTGTATGAACCTGTGCCATCCATATCAATGAGGGTTGGCAAACATCCAAGCCTTAAGTCTTAAAATGTTGTTCAAGGCCTGCAGATCACTTGAGGTGGTGCCAGGTGCTGTGGACACTGTACAGGTGAGGTCCTACCTGTAGTAACACACCACGGTGACACAGATCAGAGTGCAGCAGCAGACTGTCATGGAGATGAGGAAGGCCAGCCAGTGGGGGCTGCCTTCTGGAACCAGAAGAAAACACTGTGGTTATTTGGGGTCTGCATTCACCTGATCAACACCTGCATCACTCTGCTGAGTGGAAACGTTACCGGTGGGAGCCTGTGGGGGGAGGGTGGGCTGCAGGTCTCTGTTGCAGAAGTCGGTGTTGCAGCACTCAATCGTCCTCCTGGTCTGAGCTTTGGGAGAGTCCTGTCAATCAAAGCAGTCATACAATCAGCTAAACCTCACCTAATCACCAGGTGGTTCTGGTCTGTCTGTGGACACACCTGGCAGATCACACATCAGGTACCTTCTGTTCTTCTGTGGCACCTTTAACAGACCACAGCCGGACGCAGATTTGGTCCTACTTTCACACTTTTATCTACTTTTCTGATTTGATACGAATCCTGTCTCGGGTTGATATTTAGGAGATCTGCAGAGGAGGCAGTCAGGACACGTTCTGAGCAATGAGTCTTTTATAAAGATGAAACAAGGTCCTCACAGCCACATGGAAAAGTTATTTATGTCACTGTCGGTTTCTGCAGCAATAAATCAAATTTGATGGCTCGTACAGCTCCTTAGATTATTCATTTCCACTTCACTGAGCGCCAACTTCCATTATTCACCTGTACACAGAAACAAGTGGTACAATTTTCTGCATTGCTCATGTCTGTCTGTGTCTCTGTCTGTCTGTACCTTGCACTGGAAGTGTGAACCTTCATACTTCATGCAGCCGGAGGTGAGGATGGCCTCTCCGTGCTCGTCCTCCTCGATGATGGCAAAACACTGGCCGTTGGTCCTGAGGAGACACACATTAACAAAGATTTGAACTCTGTGGCTGATCAGCTGGTCAAACGTTTCGTCTGAGTTGTCTAGACCACACCCCGCCCCCCCACAGGAGCTTTCTATCACAGATTTGCTGTCTTCTTCTCTGCTGTCTGGACTCACTGGCAGGTGTTGTTGGTGGCGTCCTCAGGACAGTGTCCGGAACAGTAGCAGCTGAGGAAACGGGCGGCATCCTCGGGCGCAATGGTGGAGTCCTCACCGGGCCGCCGAGCCTCAGGTTTCACTCCCGTCCCCTGCAGGACGTGGTCCGGGTTCTGACCTGCAGCTGGACGGAGAAACAACAAATGGAGTCAGAACCGGATCCAAAGTGGAACCAGATTTAATATGAGTGCTTTGAATGAAGGAAGAGACGTGAGGTTGTTCATGTACTAATCAATACTGTTGATTATCTGTCCAGGACTTGAGGACAGAGTTAACGTGGAGAACAGACTTCATGTTTATCAGCGTGAGAAACGTTCCTCCTCTCAGGAGGACAGGAGACGTGACAAAGCTCCATATAAGGACAACAGGCTATTTATACCGACTCCCTGCAGCAGCAACAAGAGTCAGTATCTTCACAGGTCAGAGGTCACGGCTCTCAGGACATCCAGCGGACACAAACCTGCTTAAACTCAATCTTCTTCTTAAAGATAGTTATTTCAATCGTGTGCTCGTCATGATTACGATTTTAAATTGGAATCATTTAACGGGCAGCTGACAGAAACACACTGCTTCTCTCCTCTTCCCCCACTATCCTCCTCCTCCTCCCTCACTCTTCTTCAGCTTTGGAGTTAAAAACCCCTCCGAGGTGTGTAGACCTGCATGGTGTCATGTCTGGACACGAACTACCTGCACACGTACACTTTGAGCTGCCTGGTCACCATGGTTACACTGCGTCTGTGTGTGTAAAATACTAGAAATCACCTGGCAGCAACGCGTTGATGGTCTGACGACGTCTCCTTCACACGTTTAGCTGATGTGATGAAATCTGTGCAGCTAAGATGCTCAAATGAAAAACATGAAACTGAAGAAAAACCAATGATGTCATCATCGTCTAGACCTAAACCCCCCCCACTGCTCCTCACCATCCCCGCCTCCCTCCCAGGCCAGGACAGCTCTGATTGGCTGAAGAGGAAGGAGAAGTGGAGGGATGGTGGGTGTGTTGAGGCTGGAAATGGCTGCTCTGATTTGGTGTGTGTGTGTCCATCCACATGTGTGTTTAATTGTGCCGGCAGTCAGAGTGGAGACTGAGGTCTGGCAGAAAGCATGATGGGTAATCAGACTCTCTTAAAGCCACAGTGCTGCTTCAGACCGGCGGTTTGTTTCCAGTGACTCACTGACTGCCAACATGTGAGAGTAATAAATAAAGATGATAAAACAAAAATAAATCAATAAATCAATACAGCTGAACAGATTAAGGGATTGGAAGAAACTAATCGTAAACTAAAAACCCATCCATTTCTTCTTGTATGTATGGTTTTATTATTTATGCTTATTTTATTTACCATCATTAATTTTATTCTATTTTGTTTTATCAACATTTTACTACAATCTATTTATTTTGTGTAATGCTTTCTTTATATTTTAAAGTTACTTGCTTGTATTCTTTTATTTGACTTTTTGTGGCCGTTTTGGATTTCTGCTTGAACAAAACATTTCAAAGACTAAAAGATTAATTTGATAAATGAAGATAATGGTTAGTTGTAAATATACTAGAGGAAACTAACTAGGTTGTTATATATGACTTCAGGGGAGAGGACATCGAGTAGAAACACACGCTGCTGGTTGAAGCAGACGGGAGCGCTCCTTTTACCTGCTGCCGTGTCCCAGCTGCTGCTCGGCTCTCCTGCACAGAAACTTTACGACGGCGAGTTCGTCAACAGTGACTCACTGACTGCAAACATGCAGAGTAATAAAGATGATCTGATCAAACTCACCCTGAGACAAAGAGAATAATATGCTGAAGAAAAACAAAGAGTTCAGTAGAATTAGGATTTAGACGACCCTGAAGTATGAACGTTTATGAATTACACTCCTCTTCAGTAGAAAGAAGTACTCCGATGGAGAGAAGCCAGGATCAGGGTGATGTGATGTGATGTCGTCCGTTAAAACCAGTAAGAAGCCGAGCTGCTGAGTTCTGAAGAGAGTAACTGTTGGTTGATGCCAGAAAGAAGAAGTTACAGGAGTCGAGTCTCGAGAAAACGAGACCATGGATGACTTTTTCCGGGTCCGAGTGTGAAAGCATTGCTTTTATTCCCAAACTTACAAGTAAAAACAGGATTTGACTGTTTTAATGTGGCGCTCGACATTAATGACCTTATATAACTAATGATTCTTTTCATTGTTAATTCACGATTGTTTTCTCGTTTCATCCATGAAATGTTTGTAAGAAAACAACAATGCCGTCACAGTGACACCTTCAAACGTCTGTTTTGTCTAAACATCGATGTGATTCAAAAGCGTGGAAATGTCACATTTCAGAAGCTGAAGCCAACAAACCTGCGATACGTTTTTGATAATTGACTAATTAACACACATGAATCGACTCCTCGGTTAAGCTCAAATTTGAAACACATTTTCTTATAGTTTGTTTTAAAGTAACCAGTACCTCCAGCAACAGAAAGTACAGCACCTGAGTGAATGTACTCAGTTACATGGTTGAAATGAGCGTGTCCGAGCTGCTGGTGTCAGAGAGCGCTTGTTTTATGTCCCGCCACGTCCCTGATGCTGCTGCAGAGGAGGTGAAGTCTGTCCGGGTCCAACACCATCTGACAGCCGTTGTTATCGACGACTCTGTGCTGCAAACGCACCGTGAGCTACACGTCGCACTAAAATCCATGAGTACGTACCGCGTGACGTCACAGGTGTTGTACCTGTCGCACGGACCTGAGCTTCCTGTACCGACACGTCCGATGAACCTTCAGGACGCCGACTTCTGCTCTCGTCGAGTCATAGATCAGCTGTTCACCACAGAATTAAATAATCTTTGATTCCAGCATCTACGCTGTTAGAATTAGCTGCTTTTACGTAAATAAATGTGGATTTGGGTCTGTTGGTCAACAAAACAAGCAATTTTACAAGTCACCTTGGGCTTTGAGATTTTTTTCTCCAATATTTTGATGGTTTATAGACTAAACGATTGATTGGTCCAGAAAATAATCTGTACATTAATAAGGAAAATAATCTTATTTCTGTTTTTGTTCAGATGCAAAGATCAGACGATGATATTTGATAGTTTGTTTGTTGCCTTAGACTCATTAGACTGTCAACATCTTCAGTCAAAACGCATCAATACCTTTCAAGTGCTGAAAATACGGGTCGGATTCATCACGTCCCTGATTTATTCTTTGATCAAGTATGTTTGGATTTGACTCATTCAGACCATTTTACTCAGGAAACGTGTCGATGTGTTCGGACAACATTTAACCTTCGACAACTTTGGCTATCAAAGCGGGTTTCATAGAAAAATCTGTTAATATTCCTCAAAATAAGGTTGAAGTCTAGTTATTGATGTCTGACCAAAAGTCAGGCATCAGAGAAGCGATACGCAGCTTTTTTTAAAACGACAAAGTAAGAAGGCTGAGCAATGTTTTGTACATTTTAGGGCGGGAGCTTCACTTTTCAAAACGTGAACATCTACCAGCTGCTGACAGAGGATACGTGCTCCTTCATGCTTTACCAGCATTTGTCTGGTGGCTGCTGCTGATTTCCATCCCTACAGGCGATGCTCTCGCTGCCTTCGTGGTGCTGGGTCTACACACTGACCACAGCCATCAACGCCTTGTTCCTTAGATTCATGAACGTGAAGGAATTCTCTCTCTCTCTGTGGCCGATGTGTGATCTGGCTCCACTGTGTCAAAGTCTGAAGCCTGCAGGGAATCAAACTCTTCCTGCTGCTGCGCCTCCAAACGGAGACGAACAACAGAGGAGAGGAGGGAGGAACCAGAGGGCAGATCAGCTGTCAACCACACTGAACCCCCGAGAGAACGATCGGTGTCGCCGCCCTCTCCTGCAACCTTGGAAACGGGCAAGGAAGAGAGGGAGGAGAGGAAGAGCAAGTGGCCTGATACGTGGAAGAGGAAAACCGAGAGGGACAAAGTGCCTCTGTGGGTGAAGAGAACGTCCTGTGATGAAAAGGTCGCAGGTTTGATCGTACGTCTGCAAAGACGTCCCAGCAAACCTCACAGTGAATGTAAGATGAGGCGGGAATCTTTGGGAATTTCGGAATCGATTCAATAAAAAAAAAACTCTGCAGACAATGTTGATTGCTGAGAGGAGATGATTTCTGTAACACATCATGTTAAAAAGGTGCACATATTCACCAACGTGATCATGTTCTGGTCAGTTACATAAGAATAAGTGTTAAGGGAGGTTGACTTTTCTTGTGGTGCCCATACTGAGCAAAGCATGTTCAGACTGTAAATCCACCTCCTTACGTCAATAAACAGTAATTAGGAGGTTATTGAGGGGAAACTCTTAGCTGATGGCCTAGTGGTTATAGAATATGGTCATGCAGAATAAGGTATTAATAAATAAGAAATCCTGAACTCCATCTCACTGCTGCTGATCTCAGAACGTGACCGAGGCGGCGGGTATCAAACGCGCCTCCTGATTCTACGACTTATCACCCGTCTCATGTCCCTCAGCACAGTAACCGTTTGACCTGAACTCCGTTCATCAGCCACAGAACAAACAGTTCTTTGTAGTTTGTGTTTCCAACATTCATATTTGGTGCAGAAACAATTTGTGCATTCACTGATAAACAGAATATCAGTGGTCAAGTCATTCATCATTAAAAAAAATGGTTCCAGCTTCTATAAAAAGTGAGAATTTGCTGCTTTTCTCCATTTCTAACTTTGAAACTTTGGGTTTTGACATTTTATAGAAGGATTGATTAATCAGTTAATGGTAAAAAATTGTTCATTAGTTGCAGCTCTAATTCACAACACATGTGACTGATCGGTCTGGATTAAAAAAATAATTGATAAATGATTTATGAAATATGCAGTTTTGGTGTGAAATCAGCCGCGTGGCGTTCAGCGATTCTCCGTCTTCACTGTGGCAGGAAACATCCAGAGAGGGGAAATAAACACGGTTTCAAAGGGCGAATATGTCTCCAGAGGGACTGAAGGATATTTCCGGAGAACAATGGCTGTTTGGAGCGTTTAGTGCCGCCGACAGCTCGTACGGTGCCATACAGGAAATGGTTAATGTGCAGAGAGGAAGTGAAAGCGGCAACAATCAGTTCAACAGCTTCCTGCAGGGCGGAGTGGCGGACGGGACGGAGGGAGAGCTTCTGAGGGCTGATGTAGCCACTGATACTGGAAAGTTCCTATTTAATGTTGGGCTGAAGCTCAGGAGCTGTTTGTTTGCATCTTTACAGCCTGCAGACATTTCTCCTGCCAGAAAGGAGGTTTCCACTTCACCTGGGGCTGCAGGGGAAAACCACATGCAGGCCTCTGTCCACAAAATCAGAGCAACGTTATATATTTAAACCTGCAATAAGTGCGTTTTTGGCCACTTGGGGGCAGCGAACAACAAGCTGTGAACGCAACATTAACATATCATCACCTCCATATGCTCAACTTGTTAGCAGACAGTTGCTTATTTTCACATCCAGCAGTTTCTAATGTTGGTTCAGCCATATGATCACACAGATTCTACATATTGCAGTGTACAGTTGAATCCTTAATAACCACATTACATCAAAATACTTGATTCAGATTAATTGGTAGCATGTTGGTGGTTTTTAAGTTGAAGTTGGTGACTGCGTGAATTCTTCCCCACGTAGTTTTCTGTAGCATATTTAATGTCACAATTGTGATGCAATAATGTGCATTTCTCATTTCAAATAAAATCTGTAATTCATCCATATTTCAAACTGTATGCAGCCGTTATTCTGAATTTATCTCCTGCTGATTCAGACCATCATCTCCACTGAAAACAAACCCGAGTTAATCCTAAACCGATTTAATACTTGTTTTGACGTGGATGCCATGTACGGTCATGCTAATAATGCTATTTGAATTTTACAAACTTTCACTAACAAACTAAATTCATCAGAAGAGCTGGATCTGAAGTGAACAGACGGGGGAGAAGACTTGGAGAAACGAGTGGAAAAATAGTTTGATAAGATGACAGAAAGTCTGTCCTTTTCCTCGACCAGATTACAGCGTGGTGTGTGTGTGTGTTATCAGGCAGTGCGAGTCAATCACAGTAACACTCGGCTGAGCACCACCCTGCTCTAATCAGCCCGTTTTGTGTGCGATTGGCAGGTCAGAAGGCAGGTGACCTTTCTCATGTTCAGAGCTGCACTTTTATGAACACCGCCACACTTCGCTGACTGAATCAGAAGATTCATATTTACCTCCATGTTTGGGTCCCTTGTCCATAACAAGCCAACCAAAAACTGAGCTTTACAACATATAAAGAAGCTAAATTCTTTGTTTAAATGAGCAATGTTCTAAGTAATATTTTGTATGTCATACATACAGTATAGTGGACTGCAACTGATTACATTCATTAATTTGGGACTGAATCATTTTAAAGTTCCATCTGTAACAAGTCCAGCATGACATGAAACCAACACAAAGACATTCAGTTCAGTGATATAAAACTGAGAAAGGCAGAAGCTGCAACCACAAACATCTTTTGCATTTATAAAAGGCTCAGACAATAAACACATTATACAAAAAGACTATATTCAGACTATTGTATGCACGTGCATTTCTTAATGTGGACTCAAGATAACGTTTTTAAACATTTCAACTCATTTGTCTTCTATTAGTTTTGAAGTCAATGAAGACAAAGCAGCTTTTACCTGCACCACGCTGCTATTCTCTCAATCTAAAAACAGACAGAATTCAGAAGACAGTAACTCCGCCAGTTACCGTCATCCATCTGTAAATGCCTCAGCCAGACCGGTCGGGATCAATACAGCCGAGTCAGCTGTTCACTAGCGCTCCAGAGAAGAGGCTATTCCTTCAGAAAGGAGAGTAGTCTCTGTTGTTTCCACAGGCAGAGCTCCACTTCTAAAGTCTCTCCATTATCAGCCAATTGACACTTAATCTCAGCTTTAACAAAAGGCTTCCGATACCCATCTGTGTGCGCGGGGGGCTGATAGAGGAGGGACATAATGACTTTTTATGTTAAAGTGCTGCTTATCTCACGACAACAAACTACAGGGTTAATGAGTAGCTGCAGCCAACGCGCCCCTGTCAATCTCTGAGCTCCATGTTAATGTTCAGTTGACAAATGTCTAACAAAATGTCTTCCTAAAATGTTGCACAAATATGTGTGGAGGTATGCAATTTCATTTTTGCGCCGTTGTGACTTCTCCTTCTGAGAACCGTCTAAAAAAGGTATTTATTCAGAACTGCTGTCCTTTTCCTAACGTTTAAATGGTTTCCTCTGCCTTCTCTCTTCATCCACGCCGACTGCTGACTGGAGTGAACGTCAGGACGTCCACGCCGACTGTGACCAATGAAAACAGGGTGGAGCCTCGGAGCAGGTTAGGACATTGTAATGGAGTCACAGGAGTTAAGAACAATGTGGAAATAAAGAGTAATAAATAAATGTGGATATATGAAGACAAATAATTATTTTCCCTTATTGCTTCTGCCATTCTTTCAAGAACCAGGCTGTCAATCAAAGGGCTTTGGGCGGGCCTTCCTGCCCAGGCTGAGCAATCAATTCATGCACACATGAATCCTGCTGTGGTGGGAAGCTATTTATCTTTATATATCCACATTTATTGTCTTACTCTTTCCCAAATGTATTCTTCTCTATGTCACTCCTGTGACTCCATATGGAAGAGGGGTCAGGTTTGTTTCTATAGACAAGACGTCAGGAGAGGCTTTCCACTCGTTTTCATTCGTCTGGAATTTATTTCCACCGTGGCAGAAAAACACGAGGCATCACAAACTCCTGCAGGATGAACTACGGGAGTTTTCCTCAAAACTTTGAGGGCTGACCAACTAAAAGACACTTTAAACAGAGCTAATGGTCTAGTCCTTGAATAGAATCAACCACAGTAACTATTTCATTTCCTCTTCCTACAGAGATGATTTCTATCATTCAGATTTTAAATGTCTTACCATCAGCTCTGAGGGTCAGCAGGTGAGCGGTGGCCATCAAAGCCAAACAGAACGGCAGACCTGCCATCCTGCAGCAGAACTGGACCGGGCCGTGCTCTGGGATTAGGAGCTTCTGGTCAGCTGGTCCCTGTGCTGGGACTGAGAGGAGACGCTCCAAGTCTTTAATGCCCCAGCAGGAGTCGGGAACAGGGGAGAGCTGGGAGGAGCTCAAGCCGTCCAGACGAGTCGAGGTTTGGAGAGTGATATCACAATATCAGGTGCTCTTCTGTCTCACTGGCTCTTTGGGTCCAAAACCCTGCAAAAGAAAAAGACACGGACTTAAAGTGAGTGGAGTAGTGACGGTTTGGATCCTCAGCAGACACACGATCTGGAAGATGATGAAGTTCTCTGAATCATCTCTGTTCACACTGTGAGTTGCTGCCAGGAGGGAAAGTTCCTCGAGCACGAGTCTGTTCACTTTTAACTTCACCAAATTCTCTGCTCATCAAACGCAAGCAGCAGCTCACAGAATGAAAAGTCTCGTGATTGACTTTGTCCACAGAAACAGATGTTTACAACCTCAACCTGCTTTAAAAAGTCTTAAATCTTTGATGTAGGCTGATCTAGACAAAGATGTCCACTTTTCAAGACCTGACCTTTTAAATAATACAGAGGGTTCTATGAGTTTTACACTTTGTGCTTCTGTCGGTCGATCAGTACAGCGAATATGATAAAAGTGCTACTTGTTTGAAGTATCCTGAGGAGTAAACCTGTGATGCAATGCATCTTTATGCTGCAGGTATGGAGGTAACAACAGTTTAATTTCCCAGGTTTCTCTATTCCTCATGTCTGGAGAAACTGCAGTCAGATGTCACGATGCCCACACAGCAGTAACAGGTTAAAGGCCATTTAAAAGTGTTCACACGGCTGCTGTCGGCCCTGTTTGGGTTTAGAAAAAGATGTAAGATCACCCTCTTTTGAATCAGGTAAGGAACTTGCATGAAAGACATGTGAGAGAGGGAGTGTATGAGTGTGTGTCGGCGTCACTGTGTCGATAACAGAAAGTGGAAATATCTTCACCTCGCTGCCACAACAAATCCTGACGTTTGTTTGCGGCTCTTCGCTTCACTGAGAGACCGACAGCAGCAGCAGCTCGGTGAGATAACACACACAAAGACACATTCAGACAGGGAGGGAGGGCAAGACGAGGCAGGTTCAGGAAGGACCGTCTGTTGTGAGCCTCCGAGACAGGAAGCTGCGCCCCCCCCCCCCTCCACACACACACACACTTCCCAAAATTGCCCGACACATCCACTTCCCTTAGAAAACAGAAGGTAAGCCTGCACACACATATTCAGCTGGTGACTGACGTGGAGACTCTGCGTTATCGTGACTGGCAGCTGTAACACTCAACACACACCGAAACAAGCTGCGAGTCTGTTCAGTCTGTCCGCCCACAGAATACATTCAACAGGTTAGAAAACCTCTCCAAACCCTAAACCTTCAGAGTGTCAGGTAACTTTCCCTCCTCAGAGTCGTGTTCCAACTCGCCTCTGATCCTTCGCTCTGTTTCTCAGTCGCACAACAAACTCCTTCTCTCCTTGGCAGAACAAGAACCAGATGCAGGCGCCTCGTGCTCTTCGGATATCGACCACTACACTCACGACGTTCATGGCAGGTTAAGCTGTTTTGGGACATGCAGATCTTCAAATTGTCAGGTATCATTAGGAGCGTTCGGGTAACAAATCCCTGCTGAAATGACCCCACAGGATCTCCTGAGGCCTTTCCACACTTTTAATAGAAAGTACAATTTCTTTATATTATATTTCTAATCTAATATAATTCTTTATATCTCTATACTGGATGTACTTTGCCTTCGTCAAATCAATGTTACAGTTCCACAAACATCCCAAATCTGACCCAAGAGACTGTGACAGAATATATGAACCATCAGTTTCCAATTTAAATAAATTAGAAAAATATCTTTTCCATTCTGTCAAGTGTCAGTGTTAAGTTGTTTTAAATGGTCTTTTCTGTATTGTTTTTACAGCATTTTGGGCCACTATAAATATACTTTGGCCACTATATACTTGGGCTTGGTGGCTCGTAAGACCAGTGCTTGAAAATACTAGTTCCAGAGGTCAAATTATCTGATATTGAACAAAACAAAATCAAAGATTAGAGAAAAGCACAAAAAACAAACCTCAAATCAGATTTGTGTATCAAATCATTTTCTTCTTTCCTCGGAAAATAATTCAACCATTTAATTCATTCATCTTCCTTCTTTTCCAACAACGCGAGCTACATTTTCTGCTGCAGCCGCTCCTGATAACTGATCAGTTGTGGTAATTATTTTCCCAATTAATCAATCAGTATGTCGATAAAAAGGTCACAAACAGTGAATGATATCAATCGAACGTTCGAGGTGACGTCTTCAAATTCAAATATCTTGTCCAGAGGTGCTCAGACACAGGTGCTGGAACCAGACAACGATGGCCGGTTTCTTGCGATAAATACATAAAACAATTATCAGAATTGTCAGTCATTCCTGTTCTGTTATTGTCAGTCCACTAATCAATTAATAGACCAATGCTTTCAGCGCTAATACATACGGGTTTGATAAAAAGGAAGGTACTAGTGGAGCTGCATATAACTAAAAGGTGCTCGATTATAATAAAGGTCCGATATTCCCGTCATGCCAGGCTGACGTGTACTGGCTTCTGCGGGATTCGAACCTGTGTCCTTTCACGTCGGAGACAGTTTATGTGCACGCTGGTCTGTCCCGTCCCGTCTCCTCGGTTAATGCTGCATAGCCGCTGTGGCTAGCTGGACGTGACATCAGTCTTGGAGGTGGAACATTCAGCATGACAGGAATGAAAGGAGGTATTGTTAGCAGTCCCACCTGTACAGAATAAACCGACCTTATAGGGAGCCACTGAGCCATGGCTGGACTCTCCCCCCCTCCCCCCAGGGGAAGGAATTTGAGGTCACACCGTCCCGGGGATGCTGGGAAATTTGGTGGGATAGAAACCCAAGCAGTGGGTTAAGACTTGTAGAAGAAAGAGAGCTCTTTAAAAGGCTTTAATGGAAGCTCTATGCTTCTGGGTATAATAACTTTTCATTTGGCTGGAGAGGTAGCCGGCAATAAAAACTATTATGTAAAATGATATTACACTGCCATGACTGGTGGCTACTGCAGCAGTCTGAAAGAAGAGCTATACTGCCATTACTTTCATTATTAGTAGGATTAGTCTCCTTTCAGACTACAGCCCATGGATTTGTTTTGGGCCGTTTAATACAGAGCAAGGCACCAACACTGACAGGGTTACAGGTTCAATTCCCACAAGGAGCTGCATTTGCAATACTGGTTTGATACAGAAGACAAAACAATGGTTTGACTAAAAACCTACTAGATTTGACCAGAGCTTTCAACCACATCTCAGCGTCTTCATTAGCAGATGGTTTGGAAGGAAACTTTATGCCACATCTGATGTAGTAACTTTACAGCTCCTCAAAGATCCGTGAACATGCTGCAAAATGACACTAGACCTTGGTAGGGAGGAGGTATTGGGGGTTACGGGCATTAATAATCCCTCGGTATTACTTCCTCCCCCTGGACGGACTGCAGCGTGACGGGCCAGACATCAATAATCAAGCCTTAATGCGTCTCCACTTCCTGCTGTGGAAGAATGGCGGCAGACTAAATAAACGACAGAGGACCGGCAGCGCCTGAGCTCCACAAATAAATGCAGTAATGAGGGAGATTGGGATCGGTGCTGGTGCTGGTGGAGAATATTAATGGGACAGCTGGGACGGAGCACAGTGGGGTGGCGGGGTGGACTGTCTGTATTACCGTTTCATTCTCAGCTGACCAATCATCAGCATATTTGGGTTGAGGTGGCTATCAGATAATATGGTCTAAGTTAACCAATCATCAATTAGTATATAGTCTCCCAAAGCTCAAAGTGACGTCCTCAAATGTCCAAAAGCCAAAGATATTCTGTTTATAATGATATGAAACGGAGGAAAAAGCAGCAAATCATCCGGCAACTGAGATTTTATCTCAGACTTAAATCTGCAGATCACGTTTGCTCCCCGGTCACGAAATAAAGAGGTTTCATTCCATTATTCGTGATCGTTTCATTGACTTTTGCGTCACATTTTTTGAGAGTTGCCTTCATGTGTCATTGTGTTTATGCTCATCACTTCCCAGTAAACAAATAATTAAGGAATGAGTGTGGGAGGAACGACGATTACTGCTGAGAAAATTGGATTAACTGCCCCCCAAACTGGCGCCATTAAAAGTGTGCAGAATTAGCGATTAGCAGCTCCTGTTTGAACCCATGGATGTCCATCACTGGATTACTGGGATACTGAAAAACACTTAAAAACAAGAGGATTCTCGGGCAACTTCTGCAGTTACACAGGAATGTTGCTGCTCTGCTTTCTCAGCAGATTCATGAACGTTAATCTTGTCTGCGTTTTCAGATTTGAGTGAAGACTCCGAGGAGGACTAGGATTTTCAATTTAATCTGAAGACAGTTTGAAGACCTCTGATGCAGAGAAAGGAGACGTAAGTGACACGAGCAATCAACCACAGTACATTCATAGTTATGCATTTAAACACATCAGTAAAATTAAGCAAAATGTAGTCATGAAATAAAGTAGACAGTCCAACACACACACACACCTTTTGATGCATGTTATTCGACACACTCCACCAAGCTCCCCATCATACGAAGCACAAAATAAACCATTTCAAGTTCAGGAGTGTTATTTCACTTCAAGAGGAAATGTGTTTAGATCATCTGGACTGTTCTGTTTATCTTCCTTGATACGTTTCTCCTCGTCCACTGCGACAGAAGAAGCTGTGCCATCGCCTCACAGGAGACGAAGTCAGGGTACATTAGCCTGGATGTGATAAACTACTTTCATTTTTCTTTACCATTTCTTTGTCTCCACCACATCACCTTTCGAGAATCTCATTTCCCCTCTCTCTTTATTTGCCTTTGGCTCTTTCCCCTCTTCGATTCCGTCTCTCCTTTTGTCCCCCCCTCCCACTTCATTGCTTCCCGTTTTTTCCCCTCCTCTTTCTTCCCGCATTCTCCATTTCCATTTGTTGCTTTTCATTTCCCATCTCCCTCATTTCTCCTCCTCCTCCTCCTCCTCCTCCTCCTGCTGCTGCTTATTTCTCCTCTCCTCTCTCCCTCCTCCATCTTGGCCCTGTTCCCTGTCCCCTCCAGGGGCCCCTCCTTGCAGGCGGGCCTCTGGGTGCTGCAGCAACCTCCCGTTGGTGTCAGCGCCCTGCCCGACATGCCTTTCAGGGCCTGGGAGACTGCAGGCCAGACTTTCTGGCTCCACTGCCATTGTTTGCTTGGCTGCTGTGCGCCTCATCCCCACCGATGGATTAGCATAAGAATACCCAGAATGCCCCGAGCCACGGCGCTGCGGGCCTCTTCCTCCCTGCATCTTCTGCCTCCTCTTCTTCACCATCATCCTTTACTTAATCCCACAAATTCATCTCCAACACTCTTCTACCACAGCGAAGTTTGTTCAACAACATTTAGAAGATGATTTTAAACCATGAAGGCAGCAGGAAAAGTAGGAACTTCTTAAATTTATTAACTGAACCCTCAGTGTCTTGCTTCATCTATTAGATTATAGGTAACTATAATTTATTACATGTTCTCTTTAAAAGACAAAGCCCTGTATAATACAAATTATCTTTAGTTCCTGTAAAATAATTAACTTCAACCGTTTCATTTAGACAATTAAGAACGAAACTGGTCTGGGCTGAAAGGTTTAGGGAATTGACAGTCATTAGATAATCCATAATAATTTTGATAAACTGCTTAATTATTCAAGTCATTTATCCCACTTTTACTTTGGGTTCTTGTAAACTGCTATGGGCATCATGTTTGACATTTTTTGTATATGACTTCTGGACGTTTATCCTCCACTGGACATGCAGCTCTTAATTAAAAGTCTGATCTCAGCAGTATGTGCATGTCTTGGCTTGTAGCGTCACAGTAGTTTGTGCTTTTAGTCTCGGTGATCTCAGAGGGAACTGAACCCCAAACCCTGGCAGAGTTTGAGCCTCGTTTTAGGTGCACACACCCCCCATCTTATTTGTGTGAGTGTGAGAGAGAGAGACAGAGAGAGAGAGAGACACAGAGAGAGAGAGAGAGAGAGAGAGAGAGAGAGAGAGCAGCAGCACAGAAGACCTGAGCAGCTGCATCAGCTTGCCAATGTTCATTTAACATGTTAAAATTTCCCAGCATCCACTGGGGCATCACAGGTTCAAGCTCCATGTAAACTGAAGGCGTCGTTAGTTCAAATCAATATCAACAAATTATTGACTGAACAAGCCATGAGCGCTGGTCGCGATGCGGTCAGCCTCGCTCAGGACGCTCTGCAGAGACAGAGAGCCTGCTCACAGTAATCAAGTGATAAAGCAGTGCGAAGTGCTTCCCTGAAGGTGATCTGAATCACTCTAATCGCCATAGAAACAGGTCTATCCATCGCCGGCACAGTGCTGCCTTTGTCCCTCCGCTGAGTCATTAAATAAACACTCAGACCATAAAAACAACATTAAAGGTCATAAATCACACGACGAACCGAGCAGAGGTTCACCCCCCCACTGCTACTGAGAACACCAGGAACAGAAACGGGTCAGAAAAGGAGGGAGGGAGGTCAACAAAACTGTTCATGCTACACCAGGTGCCATCAATGAGCAGGTGGACAAAGAGGTCAGACGTACGATCCAATCGTACAACAAGTGCTGTACCCACTTTCGCCACATGGGGCACTCCTGAGCAGATGGCAAAGATCATTCCCCAAAATGAGTCCCTTGAATTGAAAATATATATATAAATATTGTTTTCAAGTTATTGCCGATGTCTGACTGTAGTGTTCTTAAATGCCAAATTAATTTCATAAACTGCATTTACATATTTTAATATCCCAACCCTATATTTTCTGTCCATTTGGAGTGTCAGAAACTCTGCGTACGTCCTTTGTCACCTGGCAGTGTTTTAGAAACAGAGTACAGATTTTGATCCTGATCATGCTGAAGGAAAACCATCGTCTCAAAAGACCTTAAATCCTCATTTAGATAATTTTACATTTAACGTGATTTCTTTGATTCTTGTTCACTTTTCATATTTTGATATTTCAACAATTGTTTTGTTTTACTATTAAATATCAAAATATGAAAACGGTGAACAAGAATCAAAGAAATGACATTAAATGTAAAACCAAACCAAAGATACTAAATTCCCCCCCCACTCGTGATTAATCTGTATTTTCATTGATTGTTTTGTCTATAAAATGTCAGGACATACAGAAGATGTTAGTGTATGTTCAGTTATCATTTCCCACAGCTCAAGGAGATGTATTCAAATGACTTGGTTTATGTAACCAACTGTCCAAAACCCAAAAATATTCAGCTGCTGACACACGTGACAAAGAAAAGCAAAAAATCTTTACATTCAAGATGCTTGAACGATTAACGGTTTGGCCTTTTTTGCTTGAACAATTACTCAAACAGTGAACGTATGCACTATTGCTTATGATTAATTAATAAACAACTACAGTCAAACTCAAACTTTCAGTTTACCAAGTTAGAAAAGCACAAATGCTCAAACTGGAGCAGCTGCAGCCAGAATACAGACAAACAAACAACCTAATGATTAAACAATTATCAAAATATTTAGCCATTAACTTTTAATCTCTGGACGTGTCTTTTCCATCTCCTGCCTGGAAGCTGGAGTGACGGCCAGCTGATCTTCGCTGTCAATAAGACCCCCACTGTAACTGGAATGTGGGAACCAGGTAATGGAAAAACACTTCTCCGGCTCTGCGCTCCAGGAAGTCACAGATCCGATAGCGTCCTTCACTGTGAGAACAACAGTCTGACACTTCTCTCAGTGACAGAAGTGTACGGTTAAGCTGTCAATGACCAGTGGTCATCCATCTAGCATCGGAGTCTGATGTCACCAGTGTCTGAACAGCCAATCAGACGCAGCTATCCAGAGTCTCTCACTGCCTCAGCTGGTCTGAGCCCAGTGTGA
Organism: Gadopsis marmoratus; assembly: GCA_036023855.1. NCBI lineage: Eukaryota > Metazoa > Chordata > Actinopteri > Centrarchiformes > Percichthyidae > Gadopsis > Gadopsis marmoratus. Next base: position 11,295 of record JAVQJF010029677.1, on the reverse strand, counting down.
AGGAGGGAAACAAGAGACATAAGGACAGAAAACTAAAATATAACCCTAATTGTAGGCGACAGAATACTGGCCCTGTGTGTGCGTGGGTGGGTGGTCTGGTCAGAGACTGGACCTGGTGCAGGGAGGCCGGATGGTTTCATCCACCATGTCGCCCTGGAAACTACAGCCAGGCCACAGAGCCAAGCACGGGCAACAACGATATAGGTGGTCCTCTGTGTGTGTGTGTGTGTGTGTGTGTGTGTGTGTGTGTGTGACGAAAAAGAAGCAGAAAAGAAAAAGAGGAACGTAGATGCATAATGAGAAATAGAAAGTTACAAATGAACAATAAACAGGCAAAAGAATTCATATAAATAAAGGCCACAAGAAGAAATGAAAACAAAGACAGGAAGCCTTTCTGTGGACACAGATCTGTTCATCTTATAGGTTTCCACCTCTAAATGTTTCACAAAATGTCCACTAAACAGTCTGGACAGAGACGGAGTGACGAGGTCAGACAGGATGGGTGATTTAGAATAGGACTCCTGTAAAATTAGAGAGATTTGAGAGAAACCAAATCTGTGCAGCGGAGCCCGAGTATCCTGACTTTTAGGGCGTTTTCACACCTAACCTAAACCCTAATTTGCTCCCGGTGGAGGCCAGCACCTTGCATGGCAGCTACCATCACGAGTGGGTGAATGAGAGCAATCCGTAAAAGCACGTTCACCATGACAGGTAAACTGATCTGCATGTGTGAAATAAGTGAAGTTTCCCTTTAAATTATTCAAAAATAAACTCAGACTTCAAATATTCGAGGTTCTTCGATAGATCTTTCGCACTATTTCTGAAATCCGAGTACAAATAAAAAGTTTTTTAAAGTCCTCGTGTTATTTCCCCTCAACATATTGAATAAATATTATTGTAACTCCATATCTGTTGTCGCCGTTATAAAGAACCGAAAATGAGTGGAGAAAAGTTAAATAACGTAATTTTTGTGTCAGTGCAGCCTTGATTATTCACTGTGTCCATGGAAACGACGAACACAGCCATAAAGGTTTCCTTTACTTTTCAGATGACTGCATCAGTACAAGCTTCATATTTGGTTACTTGGGATGCTTTGTGTACAGGCAATTCAAAGATATTGGCGAGTAATCTGATATCCAGGTTTATTAGGACTAACTTTTTTACATTTTCCGAATTTTATCATTTTAGAGAAACAGAACTGGGGCAATAATGTGAAAACTAATATTTTTTCCATACTCTGTGTTTCTCAATTCACATCTGCTCATAAAAACATTTTCGATGTTGGGGCCATGTTTTCCCCCAACTGGAATATCAGAAGCAGAGACCGCTGACAGCCTGCTGATCTTTGTCCAGTCGCGTGTTGTAATAATGCTCTACACGAGTGATGATAACCTCGTTTAAACTGCAGTAAGGGAACAAACACGGGATATCACAGCTGATGATTCCCACCTTTTAAATGTTGCATTAAATTATTATCTGGTTGCTTTGTGCAAACGCAGACCGGATCAATCTGTTCAGACCACGGTCACCTTTACTTTTTCAGCGAGCGTCTTCATTTCTGGTCATTTTTCAAACCTTAAACAAATGAAACAAAGAGCGACGCTGAGACCGAGCGCTCACCGCGGTGACTCATGGAGCAGTCAGAGGAGTGTCTGAGGAATGTGTGAGCCGTCTGCAGAGCTTCTGATAAACAGTGGAATCCAAACACTGCCGACCGCTGGGGGAACGTTCACTGACCGGCAGTAAAGATAGCATCAACCCCAGGACAATCCTCACCTCTACACATGAATCACTCTGCGTTCACCAGCCCACCCATCAATACAACAACTGATGCTCAGGTTTAAACTAGTTTTAACTTCTAATCCTGCTGCTACAAAACCTCTGGGAGGAGAATTCAGTATTCGACAGCAAAACCTCAGCGTGACAATGAGATCTACAGTTTTTACTTTTTAATAACTAGCTTAATTTTACACAAACAGAAAACACAAGGATCCACTGTGAATGGTTAAAACAAGCCGTTTCTGTCGCTCCAAAAGGCATCAACACAAACACAAGCTTAGCCAAAACTCCTGAGAATACCATTGAACTCTAGAGCCATCCCTTCCATCAAAGGGCTATGATAACGGGGTGCTGCGTCCCATCTGATAGGACTGGGGAGGGTAACGTTCAACAAAAAAGGTTGGGAACCACTGGATTGAGCCGTGGTAGGCAATTTGGTTCATCAATGAGCCGGACTGTTTGGGTGTAATATTTGATTTTTTTATGATCAAATCTCTGATTTATCGGGGTTTTCTTGCCGAGTTTGTAATACAGTTTCCAGCTGTAATCCCTGTCGGTAATCACTCTGTAAGGAAATCCTCCGCACTTAGAAACTGCGTGTAGCTGCATCCCGTCAGTGCCAGGTCGGCCTGTAAGCCGAGCCGGGCTGCAGTGTGCGGGTGAAGCGTGCAGGGCGGTGGGGGCGGGGCTGCGGGGGGACATATGGGAGTGATTTTGCGCTGCAGACTGGCCGGCTCTGTTTGAAGGTCTGTCAGCGAGCTCTGAAAGTCAGACACTTGAGTTACCTCGTCCTGAAACAAAGGCAGCAATCTGCCTCGTGTCAACATACAGTCACGTCAACTTCCTGCATGATCCAACAGCCCGCCTTTAAATAGTATTTCACAATATATTCTACCGTTGGAGACAATACACAGCAGGTCGCTAAACCTTTTTTTACCATGGCCAAGTTTTACGTCTCAAACGTTGAGCTGAAACAGGCTGATAGACATTATTTTCATAATCGATTCATCTTTTAAGTCATTTTTAAATCAAAAAGTCCAAATATTGTGCAGATTATCTTTAGGTTTTGATTAATTGGTAATGAAAATGGCCGCAGCCTTACGTAAAAGTCTAATGACTGTTATTATGTTGAGTTGTAAGGGGAGTCAGTGGATTGTACAGAAATATAATAAATTAGAAAGAACATGCAAAAGGCTATAAAATCTTACAATAAGTAATCAACTAAATAAAACTGAACAAATATCAGTAAATCAGTCATAAGCAAACGTGAGATTCCACCTCTGAGGTTGAGGGAACAAAATTTCAGACATTTCAAGACTTTCCAGGACTGACAGACACAGCCTGATGTTGATTGGCTGCACCGCTCACTAACGGTGTTCTGAATCAGGAAACATTTCACAGCTGAGCTGGGGGGGGGGAAACATTTGGGGAATGCAGGCAGCATTGTCTCGACTCCGGGAGAAAACCGAACCAAAACAAACGTCAACAAGTACACAGGTCAAAGAAGAAGTTAAAGAACACACCCACAATGTTTCCTCACATCAAGGAATGACATCACCTTTTACACACACACTTTCTTTTTGCAAGGCATTGTTTCACCTATATCACGCACACACACACACACACACACCTTTGGGCTTTATGTAATCACAGCTCTTCCTCCTCTCCTGCTCTGTGGTCATTAATCAAACCAGATGACAGCTCAAATGACCCAATCAGAGCTTGCAATTAAAAGCCCGGAAGCCTCCTGATTGGCCAGCACCGCCTTCAGCCCCGGGGGTCATGGGTTAAATCCCCCACGAGGGGGGGGGGGACTGGCTAATCAGGTTTTAAGGAGTAATCACCAGTTTGTTTATGTTGTGTGTGTGTGTGTGTGTGTGTGTGTGTGTGTGTGTGTGAGAGAGAAAGCCAACCAGAACCCATGATGTTTTTCATGTGACCACAATAAACATCCTGCAGACGTTACACGCCGACTGCAGGGAGCTGAGCTGGAACAGGACTCCGGCCTGGGCTACACCCGGTGCTAACATGTCGTGTTCTGGGCCGATCCAATCACAACAGGACACCTCCACCTACAGGTGGATTAGGATCCAATCACTGAGACCACATTCGGAGGTCGCCGCATATGGCCACATTCCTTTAGCAGCGTGCAGGTGAGTGTGCTGGGCCACACTGAAGGACTGCCTTACCCAGCTGACATACGAGCTCATTTGTGAGAGATATTTTTTCAAGTGCGTCAAACATCTTGGGCGATTTGGTTTGTCTGGAACTCGCCAAGAAATACATCCAGGATGTTTTGTTGCGATTGTGCCTGCACACCAAGGTCTTTCCAAAACGTCTTCCGTTAATGCCCCGCAGACTAGGCACAGGAAGTGCACTGCTGCCTCCCGCAAATTAAAAACAACAACTCATTTGTACACGTTTATTTGCATATAGAGCGAAGAAGTGAGCTCTGATGTCAGGTGTGAGCCGACGTACTCAAGAGCTGTTCAATTGCGATCGGATCACCAAGACGCAGGTTAAAGCCAGGTGATGGTGTGCGTGTGCCCATACCTGACTTGTGACTCCATGGTAGAACAGTGTGCGTGTCGGTGCACGGCTCCATGGGAAACGTAGTCTTGAAACAAAGGAAGCCGGTCACATCAGACCAACATCACGACCACCGACCTGTCAGAAAGATGAACAAGGACAATCAAACCCATGTCGTTATATTTCAATAATTCTCAGACTTAGTCATAAATTCCCAGGACTAAACTTTATATCTGTGCGGTTTCTACTCCACTAACATTAACTTCAAGTACAGATGATGGGAGTAAGATCAATTTTGCCATTTTCCTGGAAAGCAACCTGCCAAAAACGAGTGACGTGTGTGGTTTCAATCACTTCTGTCAGGTGTGACAACATGGTCAAACTGTAAGAAGCTAACCCACACCAAGAGATGTGCTACAACAAGCTGCATGCATGTCTGAATGATAACGGTTGTAAAAACTGTGTTGCAGAGATGGGCTGCATTGATATGAGTGAGGAAGAAAGAAAATACATATTAATGTTCCAGGTGTTCCAAAAATGAAAGCTTTTCCATTGATTTGGTTACTGAGCATAGATATTCTCTTACGATCTCTTCGTTCATTTCAATGAGTTAAACTATACGGACTCTAGATTTTGCCAAGGAGCCCCTTGAAACCCTTAATGACTTCTAAAACCTCCTTCGAGACTATTAGGACCATTGTAACCCCCATAAATTAAAGAGAAACCTCCATTTAAATACTCAGACACCCGTGACGCTTTCTCAAAAAGATCCCTTAAAATGCTATCAAGGATCATTGGAACCTTCGAGACTCCTTGCATCTATAGAACCTCTTGTAGATCACAAAAACTCCTCAAGGACTGATGGAAACTCACGTCAGACATGTCAGACTACCCACAAACCTTAAGGATGCTGTGCATCCTATCAGCAACTCATTGAATTGAATGACTAATGGAAGCTTTGTTAGAGCACAAAAAACCCTGAAGGATGGATGAAAACAAGATTCCCAGGACTCGCAGGTACGAATCTGCTCCATCAGATCAGTGTTGATGTCAGTGTTTGTAAGGCAAACAAGGTCAAGGTCAATGCAGGTCAGCTTGACAGAAATCACCTGCAAATTACCAACGGCACACATTGATGAAATTACACATTCCATCATCATTGAAGGTTTGATGGTTTAAATCAAATCAAATTTTATTTATATAGCGCTATATCATAACAAAGTTATCTCATAGCACTTGTAGATATAGAGCAAGTTCAAGCCAACTCTATATCTACAGACCCAACAATTCCACCATCTCCACCAAAATCTCACTTAAAGAATAGTTTCACAATTATGTCTGTCTTAAAACAATAGTCAGTTGCAAATACTGACTGTACATTGAAACTGTTTATCTGGGTGTTTATCTGTGCTGTAAGTATTCCTTCTGCTTATGCTAGCCAGTAACAACATTTTTGAAGCTGTTGTTTTTGAACAGTTCAGTCTCACCTCTCGTGCAATGGTGGTGATGAAGGCCGGTGGCCGAGCAGTAGCGATAAGAGAGAGGGCATGGCGGGCTGAGCGAGCAGAATCTGCAGGTGGATTGAGGGGCAAACCCATGGTAATACTGTGGGGGGGGAGATGGAGGTTTCATTCAAATGCCAAGAAATAATGGTTTTAATCCAAAATACAAAGGAAACATATAGCATGATAAAAGATTTCAGTTAATAGAGAAAGAACAGGTTGGCAAGAGGGTGAAGGAGGTGTAAGTTTGAGTTCAGATGATGGGGGAGAAAATTATATTTGTGGGTTCTTGAACCTGAGATCATGTGTCCCACTGGTTTCTATTGAAGACATACAGTTTTACAAACAGCTGACAAAGAAGATCATTTAATTTTTTAAAAGGCTCAGTAATTTCCTAAAACACCACTGTAGTTAATGGGGAGTAAAAAACAGAGGTAGGATAAAGTCATTGTTTTGTAAGACATAAGTTCAGTTCAGTTTTATTTATATAGCACCATAATCATAAAGTTATCTCATAGCATTTGTTTATATAGAGAAGGTTTAGACCGACTCTATATACAGAGACCCAACAATTCCCACCATGAGCAAGCACTAGCTGACAGTGGCCAGGATAAAATCCCTTTTAACAGGCAGAAACTGGCAGGCAGACTGGTTGGGTTGAGAGAGAGAGTGAGAGAGAGGGAAAGAGGGGGAGGTAGAGTGAGAGAGTGAGAGCAGGAAGAAAGAACACACAGCAGCACAGTACAGTTCCACATACAGATGTAAAGCAATAGTAGTAGCAATTGTACTGATGTTAACATTTATAAAAATAGTAGTAGCAATACAATGTTAGTAATAGTAATAACAAGAACAGTAACAATAATAGCAGCAGCGGCTGCAGAGCAACAGCAATGGGCAGCACGCAGTCTGCATCCACAGATCCAGACTGGACAGATCTGGAGGCAGAAAAACTCGCAGACAGCAGAAGAAATAAGTGAAATTCAATTCAAGTCTAGGAAGTCCCCAGTAATGTCCTAAGACTTGTGTTTTGAGTCCTAAACAAGTCAATATGCACCCTTCACAAAACGTGATGCCATTTAAAAATAGTAGCAATACATTTACAGAAATATTTAAGAGTAATTAAAATTTGTGCTCATTACTATCAAATAAACATTTTAACATTCAAATAAAACTGATCAGGTGCACCATGGCATGTTATTAGTAATTTCTGAGCTGAAGGTTTTACTTCTGGATGTGATATTTTGCGGTATCATCTGTTGCCTGTCTACTTGTCTGAACAGCCAAATGCACATTTCACTCCTAGTGCAACCTGATTGGCTGCTGCTGGATTAATTCAAAGTATGATTTGTGGCATAATTTAAAATCTTTGGTTTCAACTGAAACAGCTAATGTACAAGTGATGTCACAAAATCACTGGTGTAAAAGCCAAAGTCCAAAGGCAAGTCCACAACTTTGATAAATAGTGCATTTGTTGGGGACTATTTTCAGTGGTGGATTAATCCACATTTGGTGCAGTAGTGAGAATTCACAGCAGCAGGACAGTGTATGTGGGATTGAGTCAAAATAAATTACAGTGTGTGTTCATAGTAATAAAGGCTTATTGATATGGTTCTGGACAACAATGGATCTGTATTGCACAGAGGAATAAGATATATCAGGCTTTGATACACACACTATACTTGTTAGTAGGGTACATTGGTTTTGGTCTATTCATGGAATTTATTGACAATAAAGAAAATCTAGAATATCACAAGCTTTATCCTTTATAGAGAGATTTTATGATGATCAAAAGAGGGAGAGAGACATTTAAATAGAGAATTGTATAGGAAGAACATGAGATAACATAGAGAAGTGGTAGAGAGATAGAGCTTTACTAATATATGGAGTGAAGAGATTAGCGGGCAGCTTATAACGTCAAGGCCGAGTCAATGGGAGTCATTCACCAGACGATGGCATAATGGACTCCCACAATGCAACAGGAATTAGAGACACACACCCTAACAGCTTGCCCCACACCCCTATGAGTGTGAGTGTGTGTGTGTGTGTGAGACAGAGGGGGTGAGAGAGGCCACCTTGTTAAGAAATTACTCTGGGGAGGGAGGGAGAGGGAGTGATGGGTGGACGGTCGGCCAAGCTGCACAATTCATCTCCTCTGATTACCGATCACAGCTACAGAACCTGTAATTAATACTGTTAATATATTGGCAATATATCAGCAATATTGAAATGTTCAATTTCATTTAGGGGAGTGGCTATAATTGGAAGCAGTCACAATGTTGATATAGCAGCGGCAGCAGGAGAGCAGGGAGCTAATTGTACCGAGAACCACAGAACCACAGAGGTTAATAACCAACGTTTAGAACATGTTATGAAATAACCTGGATTATTATTACTGTCATATGCGAACACACACACACAGCTAGAACTGTCTGTGGCCACTTTATTAGGTACACCCTTGCAATCTATTGCAATTCAATACAAGAGCCCAGCCATAAATGGGTGAAAGATTATAATGGTCAGTTTGGTGTGTGACGGCCCTCCTATTCTAGCAGAGCCTGCTGGGGTAGTGTGTGTTTGTCTGTCTTGCAGGTTCCTCGTGGGCGGAGCCATTAGGGGAGCACCTGGCCAGTCTCCCAGGAGTATTTAAGATCGGGCTTCTCTGCTCTGAACGGCGGCTTCACAGCTCTGGCTTCACTACTCCTCTGCTCGGTTTCACTCATGTTCTTCCTCCGGCACCATGTTTTTGCTTAGTTGGCTTTGGCTGTATTGTTAGTCTCAGTTCTACACCATACAACACCCTTCCTTCACCATCTCTTCACTCACCCATCTGCTGGCACACTGATACACACACCTCATAACTTTAGTATGTTTCTTAGTTATTGTATGTTATGTTAATAAATTATACACTTCAGTTTCAAGCCGTATCTCCCCCGTTTGTTGTCATGGCTTACGAGCCAGGTCGTGACAGGTGATTTAGTCAGAAAGGTGTGAATTCATATATATGTTTATTATTGAACACAGTAAAATATAAACTCTATTACAGGTATATTAATTACTGATCTATAAATGGCGCGTTATGTTCATTCCAAGTCCAGACTGATGCCTTGAAACTGTTTGGTCTGACCAACAGTCCCACAACCAAGAAAAAATCTGTAAATCCACACAATAAAGAAGATGGATGCATGATATGCATGACTAAATAAATAAACAGTCAATTTTGAAAATGATCAACAATTAATTTTCTATAAATTGACTAACTGCAACAATTTATTTTGTTATTGTCACTTGTGGGCAGCAAAAACAATTGAAAACAACATTGCCATATCACCTTTTAAGTTGATATGGTGAACTTGTTAGCAAACAGTTATTTACACATCCAGCAGTTACGGGGCAACATGATCATTCATTTGGAGTAGTGTTTGTGTCCACCTGATGAATGTCAGTGCACTATTCCCTCTCTGTTAGTTCTGGTTATGTCGCCACCACCTCCTCAGGGAAACATCTGGCTAAATGCTGGTACATACTCCACTATGTTCACCAGTTTGTCACTAACTGTGTCTGTTTGCTGCTGAGCACTGCCCTCTGGCAGTGACCTTTTAGAGCTTTCTCACTGAAAACAGCAAAAATTACACAATGAGAGCAGTGAAAGTGGATCAAAAGGGTAAAGTTGTGGGTTGGAAAGCTAAACAATGAGCTGAAACTTTGATATACCAAGGGGGCGGAAGATTCAGATGATTATTCTCTGTAGAATTATCATAAAAGTGACCCCTTTCACAGACACATTGTCATTTCATATATAGTTATTATAAAAATATTGCTTACAGCCTGTTTAAGTACACTGGGTTTACTGTGTAAAAATTGAAACTAAATAAAAATGAGTAATTTCTCAGAAAATAAATGAAAACTGTATTAACCCTCAAAGACCTAGAAAACTTTATTGGGCGCCTGAATTTCCTGTATTTATTTTGTTTTTCTAACCTATTCTAGCAGTCAGTATCAAGTGCCATACATCACTTGATTCAGGGGAACCTTAAGATTCAGTCTGGCTCATTTAAAGTCCCAATCTTACATTAGCTTTATTTGAAAATGGATGTATTTACCAGAATGTTTAAAAAACGCCTGAAAATATTTGGTGATTCGTACTGTGAACTCAGACAGAACCACAGAAAGTTTGATTTTCTATTATTTGGAAAGATGTACTTAGATGTTTTAGACTTCCTGATTCATTTTTGTCTACATCTAACCTTTCCCAAGTAAGTTACAGCCATTACAGCCAACATTTATTATATTCAATTCAATTCAATTTTATTTATATAGCGCTATATCATAACAGAGTTATCTCATAGCACTTGTTAATATAGAGCAAGTCCAAGCCAACTCTATATATTATCCTAACTGTTTTGAAAAACAGGTGTATTCCTATATTTTATTTATTGACTATTTAAATAGTTATTATATCATAACAGAGGACTCTGATGTAAAAGTGACTGTTTCAGAAAAATATATTAACAATGCAACATGAACAACAAATGTAAACAGTGCAACAAATAGTGAAAACTTTCTTCACAAACAATATACAAATAATTTATAAACTGCAAATCATTTTTACAAAGTATACAGAAAATGATAGAGAACTACATTATCAACTGCCAATTTACAAAAAGTCCAAGTTATCTTCATAAACTATGTAAAAAATGATGCACCATGTACCTTTGGTTTGTGTTGGTTGTGTGGTTAGCTCTGTCATGTAAATCTATTATGTCTGTATGTTTTCACACTAGCAAATAAGCACTTTCTCCTGGTTGCACTCTGTGTTTATTAAAATTTCCAGAAGACACAACGTGGGTTTCCTTGACGAATCAATGCTGCATAACGTGTTTGTGTAACCAGGTTCATTACAGAGCCTCTGAATGTCCAAGCAAGACAATTCCACTGAAAAGCTGACAATCTCTTCTTTACATGGCCTGTCGTGGAGAAACTGCTCTAAGCTCGTAAGCTGAATCAAAACACAAACAACTACTGGTCGTTGAACAAAGATATATTGTACAATAGGAGATAGACAGCCAGAAGCCAGAACTATCTCAAAGGAAGAATACCAGAACACAGCTTTTCTAGTATTCTCAAAACAAAGAACCTCAAGTTCATTGGTCAGTTGTACATGTTAGATAGGTTTGGACCTATAGGATCATTACAGCACATAAAAAAAACTCAAGTTACATCCTGTTGAGCAGAAACGTTCCATATAAGGACCTGCATTCCATAGCTGACCTTTTTGCCCTCCTAAAGGAAAGTGTTGCATTGCTCAACTTACACACACATCCATGTATAGACTTAAACATTGGAACTGGGTGAAAGATGAGAGACACGAGTAAATCAGGAAATATTAGCTAATTGAAATAAATTCATTAAGTATATAATTACTAAATACTAATACTTTTTCAAACAAATAATTATAATATTATGAATAGATGATTAACATGTGAAT